>KK112617.1:231631-297436 GCA_000611955.2 Stegodyphus mimosarum | reverse complement strand
CCTTCCTAAATAAATTCATATTTAATCGATTTATTGAAATACGAAATTTAATTTAAGTTCGTAAAATAGCTAAGTGTCTACGCTTCACGACGATGTTAAAATGAATTGTATAGAGTGAAATCTCTCTTTCCTGTAGCCCATTATGTTTCAAAATGACGCGATTTGGTCACAAAACATAAAATAAAAAAATTCTAATTCGAATTTGGAACTGGCTCTTGTGTAGATACACCTATGTACCAAATTTCGTGGCCCTGGGTCTATTAGCTTACTCGCAACACGAACGAAAGACACACATACACACAGACTCTTTGTTTTATTATATGTAGAGATTAAACATCAAAATGGGTTCGGGACTTTATAAACACCCTATATACTTTTTTGAAAATTGATTTTAAACAAAGCTACCTCGCTTCAAAAATAATATTTAAAAATGCAATTATCCCATTTTTATAAAACTTCGCGTACTTTATGTTGTTTCTAATGAGTGCACTGAAAGAAATGCTTTTGTGTCAGTACTTTTAAAATAATGGTCTCATTCTTTGAGTTACAACATAGTGAATATGCCAAAACATCTTATAATTGTTTTCTAATTCAATTTCTAATTGGAGAAGTCAAATTTTTTAACGTAATTTATTCACTATTAAAACTTGTCAAATTAGAAATCGGATATCAAATCGGAAAGTAATAAACTATTTTTTAAATGAATTGAAGAAGGTTTTACGTTCCGATAGCTACGGTTAAAGGAACTGCTATGGAACTTGCCATCCATTAGATCTCCTCTTTTGTCCTTTTTTGTTGTGTCGCGAATTTTAAACGTGTTTATGTCATTTAAGTATTTTTTATTTGTAATTGAAATTAAATTTGAAATCCCCCCCCCCCCCAAGCAATATGTATATATTTGTAAAGAACGTATTTTTTTAACTCTTAAAATCTTTAGGTAATTATTTTTTCAAAGGTTCGGTTTTGTAACTAAGAAAGGGAGCGTCTTTGAACGGAAATGATAACTGTGAGAATAGCTTTTAAGATAACAGTAGAATTGAGGGCAATATAACGTGTTTCACATGACTTCGCTGGGGGTTTTTGTTATTGGGCAGTAAAGGAAGTCGTAAATTGGCCTTCTCGTTTTCACTTGCACTCTCGCTTTGTGAATGTTGCAATTGTTAAATAAATCAGTTTCTTTTACAAGAAAGGAGCGGCTGTAAAATTTGATTTTAAAAAGGCAGTTATGTTGTTCTCCATAGTTCTTCCGCTTGTTAGCTGGGGATCGAATTTTTAATCTGTCACGCTTTTAGGTGACTCACTGTGCAGCTGGTCAACCGTCAACTATGGACAATAACTCTGTTTTGATTTGTTTGAGGGGGTGAAGTTGTTCAGATAAATAATAAGTCTCGGGTTAGTGAAATTTAATTTTATGCGCAATTTTGGACCTATAATTTTTAGTGGGACTGAGAAACCGAGTTTTCTTCGGTTCTTGCACGAGGTTAGAAGTCAGTAGAGAGGACAGAGAAGGATTAGGAGCTGAAGATGTAAAGTTTCGAAAACGTTCCAGGGGCGTTTGCCCTGCGGCGGGCTGTCTGCGCAAGCGGGACTGGAATGCGTTATCTTGGCTACTATGTGAGGCTTTTACTGCTAGATGAAAAATGTAGTGCGAACTTTAAAGAACACTTTTCCGAAGACTTGAGACGGATTTGAGTTTTGAAGTTACTGTAAAAAGAGATCGTGGGCGTTTGCTCTGCCGCGGGCGATTTGCGCCAGCTGGACGCGACTACATTTTTGTGCTTTGTCCGGCTAGAGGCAGAAAATTTGTGCGATTTCTTCTGGATCCAAAAATGGACATTCCTGAAGTTAGGAATTTTAGAGGCTCGCCATTTGTCCTCGTAGTTGAATTTACCAGCGTTCCGATCGTTTTACTGCCTGGTGGATTTTTCTAGAAGTATTACTTCTCAATTCCTGATTTTAGGGACTGCTTCATTAGTGTTTTCAATGAGAGGTTGTCCTTCAATTCGAAATTAAATATGTCCACCTAATGGACATATTTAAAGCGGTTCCTGGCTAATTGAAGAAGTATTTGTCTTTAGTATCCTGCACCTGTGATCCCTAATAATAATGGACGCTTCTGAAAGTGTTATTGCTAAAAAATTTGTCTTTGCTCATTTCCGAGCATATTGGATTGGACAATAAAGATCCTTTAAAATCGTAAAAATTGTCTCCCACCTATGAGTGATTGTTTAAAATTATTTTCTCTCTTTTCTCTGTCTTCCAGAATTCCTTGGTGGTCTAGTTAATAATAATTTAGCCACATTATAAATTGTTATTACTTTCTAAGTTGTATATTAATTTAGTAATATTAAGAAGTGATTAAAATTTTTAAATCAATAACCAGTTATTTTGGAGGATTAAGATTTGTTTTACCAACTTAATTTCTGAGTTAGAAAAATGTTATCTTTCAATTAATGTGAGTATGTAATTTTGGGTGAGACATATATGTTATTTTACATCATAAGGATAGTCTGCAGCTATCCGATTTAGAATATTCAAGATATTAATAAATGTTTGATTTATATTTCAACTTGCATTTGCTTTTTTTCTTTGTGTCTGTTACCTTACTAAGGTCTGTTTAGTCACTCCATTTGTTTGAGCCGTAAGGTTTTTAAGAAACATGGAAATTTTGCTTGGTTTTTGCTAATAACTTTTAATTAGGTTTTTCACAACGCAAACCTACAAAATTATGTACTAACCACGTATTAATGATTCTTTGAATGCGTTTTAGGATAAATTTGTAATGCCTTTTTGGGTGCCAGGAAGGTTAAAACTATTGCTTGATTTTCTTTAGTGGAACTGATTGATTTTTTATATATATATATATTTCTTCTGGTGCATTTATGAGGTTTTGAATTAATGAATCTGAGCTTGTTGCTCTTGAGTCAATTTTTGAAATGATTGAATATGTAGTTTAAGTGAATTTAAGAAATGTTTTCTCTGAGAGATAGTATTCGATTCTACCCGAGTACCAGTGAGGATTTATTCCTTCTTATTTTCAAGGTAAAATTTATTAAGTGTGAATTTGCTTTGATTGAGTTAATTGATTCTAAGAAACAGTTATTTAAAATGTTATTCGTGTTAGATCAATCAGAAGTTCCTTCTCCCTTTCTGATTAGAAGAAGTTTAGTATTTAATATTTTAGTTTGTTCAGCACCAGTAGGTCAGGCAGTTTAACAATAAAAAGAAAACCATAAATTTGTGCTTCCTAACAATATAATGTAAATAGTATACGACACCATGATCATTTCTATTTGAATTTCTAAATTTATGCATTTTTATTGGTTGATTTAGCATTTGATTTATGTCATTTATTGTTCAAGTATAGCATTGATTTTCCTTAATATAGTTTCGGGTTAAGTGACTGTATTACCCAGAACGTGCAGTTCTTGGGAAGGGGCCAATTAGACGGATAATTTTAGTGATATCGTTGTATTTCTTTTGCATAATGTAACATGAAAATCTAAAGCAGCGAAGCTTGTCGGAAATTTAAGAATACAGTTTCAACATTGAACAACTCGTTTGCAGATTTGGCGAGATATTGCCAAGCTGGCAACAGTTTTGACGACTCGATTTTGTCACCAAACTTAGCAACCATTTTGTGACATTTCGATCCGGTCCCCATAATAAGTATTGCATTTGATTTTATGTGTAACTGTAACCCATTTAAAATGTAACTGGATTCAGCCCTCACATGCCTTCCAGTATCGAAAAACAGGAAGTACTTGAAATATATCAGCGGCCGGGTGAAAACTATATAAGCCGAGAGAAAGCATTTACCTTCAATTGTGAGTTATTAGTTCCAATCAACTTTGGAGTACTGAAAGCTTTGCCTTTTACATTGCATTGTGTTTAATGTTCTTAGTAGTTTGAAGTGTACACAACGCAAAAAAAAAAGAGGGGGACAGTTCTATATCTCACGTTCTACTTGGCCGATTGACCAAATTCAAATTGCGATTTTCATGTCTCAAAAGAGCAACTTAGGATATATATTAGATTTATATATAGAATTGAATTTATTATATATATAATAGAACACACGCATTTTGACAAAAAATCGGACTTTTTCTGAAATGACATGCCCATTTTTTTTCCATATTTCGATTCTACGACTCAAATTATGCCTAAATATTAAATTTTGTAAAATTTAGTGTAAAATTTATGGAGAAATTCAAAAATTTATCCTGGATTAAAAAATTTCTCTGATTTTTTTTATTCTAACCTACACAGAAATCAATTTTTACAACTATGAGTTTAATATTGTAAAACTAACACTTTTAAAGAAGAATCACTTTGTAGCATTCATTATTTTAATTAACCAAATTATTTTTAGTTTGAACTTTCCTATCGAATTCTCAAAGTTTCAGTTGCTGCCCGAATTTAGCGCAAGTGAGATATTTATGCAAATCGCATATATCTGTTAGCAGTTTAAAAGGCAGGAGTTAACGAGGGGAAAAAGAGTGCCTTGGATTTATCGCCGTAAGGCTGTGCGCGCCAAGATTTACTCTGTCTACTAAAAGTTCGCCTTCATAGGCAATTTGCAATTACCAGTGTTTGCTAGTGAAATTCGCATAATTGCATTTCACTAAGAGTAAGCTTCCCTCGCCGTCCTACTTAGAATTAAGTCAGGGAATTGAATTTGTTAACACACTTTATTTTCATATTATTTTAGTTCAGCCCAAGTAGTGGCTTACTCTCAATTTGAAGAGTTGTAAATATTTGCATTAAAGGGTCACTTTTAAACCCTCCTTCTGACTTTGTAGTTCTTCAACACTAAAGGACATAGCCTAGATCTGCTCACTGTCCTCCACATAAGGTTTCACAGTTTATGCTCACGAAGAAAATCAAGAGATTGAAGGAGAAACCTTATACTGGCGCCCGAACATTTAAAATGATGGAAGGAAGTTGGAATATGCCTACTACATCCCAGAATACAGCTGCAATGCCTGATGGATTTGGATTCATAGTGGAAACCATCAGAGCAGCCATGAAGCCGGCAGTAGTTTTTGATGCCAGAGGACCTGTGAACACATTCCTGGAAAAGTTAGAAGCGCATTTTTTGCTGTATCCAGTTCCGGAACATCAGAAGGTCATATTAGCGACAGGAGCATTGAGGGGCCAAGCAGCGACCTGGTATAAGTGCATCGGAAAATGTCTGCTGGGAGAACCAGGAACGCCGACTTACACGTACGAGAATTTTAAACTAGCAATTTTGAGAGCGTTTCCTGTGGTTAAAGACCGTGCGAAACTCGAAGCTGAGTTGTTTAGCAAGTACCAACAGCGGGTGGATGAACTATCGGAATTTATTTTGAGAAAAATACAAGTCTTTAAATTATTGTATGGCACGAGGCCGGACCCGGAGATTATCCAGATAATCCTGCCCAGATTGTTACCATCTATACAAGATTTCATGGAGCTAAGAAATCCCGTGACGCTGGACAAGCTGTTTGAACTCGCCGTGCAATTCGAGAGCCGGCGAGCGGCCGAAAATCAACGGAGACAATCGTATGAACAGCGGCTGCAGGGGAACCAGAATGCCGAAGGAAGAAACAGACGATGGCCGAGAACTACTGGTACCAGTCAAAATGCGAGCGGTCAACCGCGCCAAGTACAGCGCCAACAAAATAATTCCAACTACGGAAGAAAATCATTCTCCCCAGGCAGAAGCCAGCAACAGAAGAAAACACCCGCAAAGCATTTAAACTACTAAGGAATATTGCGGGGAAGGGGGTGCAATGTTCCGAGGAGAAGAAAAATCCCTCTGAAGTACAGCTAAATACGGTCATGGTGAGAAACATTGAATTACCGAGACTGCAGTTACTAATTAACAACGTACCCGCTACAGCTCTGTTGGATACCGGCGCTCAAGGAAGCTGTTTGGCAGAAGAATTTTTTAAGAAGCACTTTCGTAGATATCGTCTGCATAGCGTGGAAGGAATGAAGGTGGTAGCAGCCCAAGGAAAAACGTGTCAATGCATGGGAAAAATCGAGCTGTACATCAAAATCGGCGAAGAACAAAAAAAAATTATGTTTCTTGTAGTGAAGAACCTCCAAGCATCGGTTATTTTAGGAACAGATTTCTTTGCAGCTGTGGATGCGAAAATCGATTTTGAAAACTCCACCTTGCAAGTAACCATGGACCCAGTTAAAAAGAAATCAACACCTCCCCCTGAAGTGGATTTAAGCCATCTAACGCCCGAAGAACAGGACAAGTTTCGGGAGTTGGTAAGTAATTTCGCTGATTTATTTGATGATATTCCAGGATTCACCCAGATCGTAGCACACGAAATTAAATTAACTACGGATGAACCTATACGTCAGCGTCCTTACAAGTACGACAAAGTTAAGGAGGAAATAATAAAATACCATATTGATGAAATGTTAAGAAACAAAATAATAACTCCTATTTCTAGTGCATATGCGAGTCCGGTTGTTTTATGTAAGAAAAATAATGATTTGCCGTTAACTGATCCATTAAGGTACAGGTTCGCTATTGACTACAGAAAGCTTAATAGTATAACAAAATTTCCAACTTACCCACTTCCGGTAATTGATGAAATTCTAAGAAGTATTAAATCAACAAAATACATAACCACCCTAGATTTGACATCCGGATATTTTCAGATAAGCATAAAGCCGGAAGATGTTCACAAAACAGCATTCATAACAAAATACGGTACATATGGCTTTTTGCGTATGCCTTTTGGATTGTCGGGAGCCCCGGCCACGTTTCAGAGGTGCATGGACAAAATTTTAAGGCCGGTAATAGGAAAAAGTACATTTATTTATCTTGACGATATAATTGTTACTTCAGAATCGCTGGAAGAACATATTAAAGACCTTCGAGAAGTCTTTACTCTTTTGAAAGATGCAGGACTTAAAGTGAACATTAAGAAATGTAAATTCGCGGCAAAAGAACTCAAATATTTAGGGTACAAAATTTCTCAAAGGGGGATCGAAACAGATAAATCTAAAGTTATAGCAGTGAAAAATTACCCAATTCCGAATACAGCCAAAAAGTTAGCGACTTTCTTGGGTATGTGCTCATATTATAGAATTTTTATTAAAAATTTCGCAGAAATTGCTGAACCATTGTTAAAGTTGAGAAGGAAAAGAGTTCGTTTTGCGTGGTCTTCAGAAGCAAACGCCGCGTTTGAGAAGTTAAAAGAATCTTTAATTAATGCACCGGTTCTAAAGTTCCCAGAGAAAGACAAGGGTCTAGAAATTTATGCAGACGCATCAGATTACGCAATCGGAGCCGTGTTAACACAAAATAGAAAAGCGATTGCCTTTTTTAGTCGTACATTGAATGATACGCAAAGAAATTATTCGGCAACGGAGCGTGAAACTTTAGCAGTGCTCGCAGCTGTTCAAAAATTTTGTGTATATTTTGGGAGTTCTCCCGTAACAGTATATTCAGATCATGCGGCAGTTACCAGATTATTTTCAGGAAAGAATCTTTCGCCACGCTTAATTCGGTGGACCCTAAAGTTGCAAGAATTTAATCTCATTATCAAACACACACCGGGAAAAGACAATGTAGTGGCCGACGCATTATCTAGAATAAAGTTAGACGAGAACGGCGAGAAAGTAAAAATAGCGATGCTTCAGGCAAAGGTCATTGACTCTCGAGAGACTGTAATAGAAGAAATTGCTAGGGATCCCGAATTCGGAAATATTTATAATTATTTAAAAGACCCAGATAACTTCCAGCATATAGACATTAATGCAATACGAAGCAGAGCACAGAACTATGAAATCATTGATGGTCTCTTATTTTATACTAAAGTTACGAATCAAAATAGTGAATACAGACCAGTCATCCCGGCCAAATTAATTTTAAGTATCTTGCAAGAGCTCCACGATTCGCCTGTCTCGGGCCATTTTGGAATTAGAAAAACAATACAACGCGTACGCGAGGCGGTATATTTTCCGCAATTACAAAAGATAGTTAAAAATTACTGCCAGACTTGTCACACGTGTCAGATAAATAATGACGTAAATTTCCGCCCGGCCGGGTTATTAACTAGTATTGAGTCTAGGTTCCCCAATGAAATAATTGGTATTGACCTCTTAGGCCCCTACCCCAGGAGTCATGTAAATAAGGCACGATTTTTATTAGTCATTGTGGATCATTTCAGTAAATGGGTTGAGTTGATACCACTTAAGCGGGCTTCAGCAAAAGTCGTTGCAGATTCGTTTTTGAACAAATATATTTTAAGATATGGATGTCCAGCGAGGGTGATTAGCGATAATGGTCCCCAGTTTGTAAGCAGTACATTTAAAATGATGTGTGACAAGTTGGGCATTAAGCATATGAAAATGGTACCCTACCGCCCACAATCAAATATAGCGGAACGGGTAAATAAGAATATTGTAAAATTGATTAGAAATTATGTGCAAAAGCACCATTCTAACTGGGATGACTGCGTCGAAGAATTTGCATTCGCCCTCAGAACGGCTAAGCACGAGACAACGAAGAAATCCCCCGCCGAATTGTTTTTGGGCAGGAAGATAATGACCCCCTTAGATAAATTATTTTATGTGAAAGATAGAGCGCCGGAATTTCAAATGGGTGAAATAGAAAAAATGTTGAAGGAGGCAGAAAAGTGCTCCCGGGAAGCGCAAAAGAAACAAAAGATTTACTACGATTCAAAAAGAAGAACCGTAGAATATAAAGTGGGGGAGGAGGTGTTGAAACAAGCCCACGCACTTTCATGCGCAGCAAAAGATAAGGTCGCAAAATTTTGCCCAAGATGGCATGGTCCTTTTGAAATTACAAGAATAGTTGAATGCCGTGCATATTTAAAGAATGAGAAGGGCGAAGAGACTGTGGCAAATTTCGATCAAATTAAACATTATTATCGAAGAGCTAATAATAATATTTTGAAAGACATGTTGCAGGGTCCAGCCTCACAGAATTTTTCTAAGATTCAAGAGCCCCAACCAGGTCCCTCAAAAACAAGAGAACCCAGTTTGAAAAGGAGGTTACCAGAAGAGAGGAAGCCGCAGCCGAAGAAAAGACCACCCCAAAAAGAAAAAAGGACAAACGCTAAGCAACAGTCTCAGCAACCAAAGCGTCTAAGGAAGGAACGTCCAAATGAAAACACTATGAAAGCTCCACCACTACGGAGGGAACAGAACGGCGAGAAGCGAGCCGCCGAAGGTGCCAACCCACAACGAAGGAGCCTACGAGTGCAGGAGAAGGAACGAGCCAGTCTGGAGAGGGAGCAAAGACTTCAGCACAAACGGAAAGCGCCACCCACCATTCGTCCCAACAAGGTGTTTCTGGAGGAAAGAAGATCGACAAAACGAAAGGCAGCCCCAGAGTTTCAATCTAGGAGTAACCGCCAAAGAGTGGCACATACTACAGTATATCCAACCTTTCAGGAATGGACAAAAAAACGCCTAAAAGACTGGCAGAAAGATAAGTAGATTCTTTATTTTCTTTTAAAATTCACACAGTTATGTTTCTGATTTAAGTGCAAGTTGCAGATTTAAAAGGGAAGTTACCCGAGTCAAAAGCCGGTTGCCGAAAGCGTAAAGGACACGCTTGAAGGAACAACTTAATTATGCAGCGGAAGAAATTCGAGAGTTCAGTTGAAAAACTGTGAGACTTCGTGAAATGTTCTTTGTAATCCAGAACATGGGATTCATCGATTTTAGTCAAAAGACTCTCTGTAAATAGGAAATTGAATTGTGTTAATTAAAAGCAACTAGTACGTAAGTTGTATAGCAAAACTGTTGTATTATATTTTTCTATGTATAAATAATGAATGCATTTAATGTAAAACTGTTTTCTATGTAATGCATGATTTGTTGTAAGCCTTAAGCACTGGTTTTGTTTATATCGAATATTTTGGAAAAGCGTAAAGGATACGCAAGTTAAAATTAAAATGTAATGTAAAAGCGTAAAGCGCGCTAAATTAGAAAGTGAATATATAAGTGTTATTTAACGCAATGAGCATTTAAAGAAAATTTGAATTGAAGATTGAAAGAATGAATTATATGTATGAAATGCAATTGAAATGTTTGAATGTTGTACGTAGTGTTCTCTGGTTTCACACAAAAGTTTAAAGTTCATTTCATGTTAGAACCTCAGGGCATTTCAGATTTGTTTTAGGGGAAGTCTGAGGTCTTGAAAGTCGAAGAATTAACCCCAATAGAATTGAAGTCAGGTGGTAGTTGTGAACACTTGACAAAGTAAAACTGCGTGTTTTTCACAAACACCACATTTGGCCAGAGAACAAGGGGGAAGTTTTAAAAATGAATGAGTGTAAAATGAATGCGTTTGGCGAAAAGCGCTAATAGAAATTAAAAAACGCGAATACCTAAAGCGCGAATAAAAGTCTTTACGGAAAGCATCAGAGGAAGGGAATGTTGTACTTTGCAGGTGAAATGTACTTATAACATGAAATTAAAATTTATTTCCTTCCAGATTGGAAGGAACCAGAGAGTTTAAGCAAGCCAAATGGATGATGGATCTTTTTGATGTGAAGAAGCAAAAGGATGTAAAGATTTATTCTATGTTAAAATATCTAAGACACAAACACAGATTTAAACTAAATTTAAAACTTACAATTGTAAAGGATGGCGAATAGGAAGGAAATTTAGATTTAGAATTTAGCATCTTCACTAAAAGCCGATTTTAGGCTACTTAGTTTCAGACTACTAAATTCTGGGAGCAACTATGTAGCATTCATTATTTTAATTAACCAAATTATTTTTAGTTTGAACTTTCCTATCGAATTCTCAAAGTTTCAGTTGCTGCCCGAATTTAGTGCAAGTGAGATATTTATGCAAATCGCATATATCTGTTAGCAGTTTAAAAGGCAGGAGTTAACGAGGGGAAAAAGAGTGCCTTGGATTTATCGCCGTAAGGCTGTGCGCGCCAAGATTTACTCTGTCTACTAAAAGTTCGCCTTCATAGGCAATTTGCAATTACCAGTGTTTGCTAGTGAAATTCGCATAATTGCATTTCACTAAGAGTAAGCTTCCCTCGCCGTCATACTTAGAATTAAGTCAGGGAATTGAATTTGTTAACACACTTTATTTTCATATTATTTTAGTTCAGCCCAAGTAGTGGCTTACTCTCAATTTGAAGAGTTGTAAATATTTGCATTAAAGGGTCACTTTTAACTGACTTTGTAGTTCTTCAACACTAAAGGACATAGCCTAGATCTGCTCACTGTCCTCCACATAAGGTTTCACAGTATATGCTCACGAAGAAAATCAAGAGATTGAAGGAGAAACCTTATAACTTCTTGGAGATAATTTCATGACATCACTACACTGTTTTATATCTCTTTATCTTCTTCTGGGTATCTAAAAGGAAAAATATTTTGGCAAACGTATCTTTCACATTTTACGAATTCAGACTTCATCAAGATCTTGCATACATTTCGCAGTTTTTCTGCAATTGATTTCTCACCCGTGGTATCCAGCATTGTAATCTAGTATACAAGAGCATGTGTAATTGTACAAAGTATTCAACACTACCACCTGAACGAAAGTACTCCTACTTTCTTGCTAGTGGCGGGACACCAGAGTATCTTCCTCGAAGAGCCTACCTCCATCGAAAAGTGTCAGCTTTCAAACTTAGTCCCGAAGTAGCAGTGTAGATGCTAAAATAGTAAAACTAATTATAAATAGCACAAGGTCCTAAACTGATTATAAGGAAAGAAATACAAGATTTGCACACAGAAGAGACTACAACCTGTCCGAAATCCTACATGTTAATCAATTAAGACACATTAGACAAATGGCAAACAAACACTAGACAAATGACAAATAAAGAAACTTATGCGACATATAAAAGAAATATTTTGCTGTTAAAATAAATAGGATTGACTTAGGACCAAGATGGCACAACGTATAAATGGTGCTCCATTGTATATGAAGATGCTTAGTGTTTTATGATATAAATCAGTAGTTACATCTTGCATGCAAATGCGTTACAAGAATTATACCTATTGAAATCTGATGTAGTACACATATGCTAAAATATTTCACAAATGTTTGTCAAGTAGGGTGCCGTAGTAATCATTTTCACATACAGGTTTGCTTGTTATGCATTGACCTATAGGGTTTGTACACATTTCTGCACACGGAAATTAAGTACTTTTAAGGACCATTAATGAAAAAAATTAAGGACCCATAAGGAAACTGGAACTGAATAAATTTAATTAAAAATATTATCTATGATTGAACTTCACTTTTGTAATGTTATCCTAAAAGTAAAATAGATCCGTAAGTATGATGCATTTATTACTAAACATAATTATTAATAAGTTTGAGAATAAAATAAACTTTACGAAATTTATCAAGTAGCGTTAAATATTTTACCCCTATAATAGTTGGACATAATTGAAAGTAGATAAGTGACATTTCATTTATGTTTTACTAACATAAATAAAATACAACACTGTGTCAACTTTGATTTTTTTTTCTCATATTGTCACATACTTGCTCAGTCTACAGGTTTATATAGTAGGTAGATTTTATGTCAAGCGGCATAGGTTAAAATCAGAAGTAAAATCATAATCAGCATGGTTCATAACATAAGACTGGCTTTTGTCACTGCTGCTGCTTGCCTAGAGAGAAACCTGCTGATCAGAACAAACCTGAAAGGCCTGATCTAGGCATGCTTAAGGAAATTTTGAAAATTAGTTGGGCTCTGTCTGACACAGTGTTGTAGTTTCATGTAGAGTTCCAGGGGTCGTAACCCAGTTAATATACTCTAAGGTTCTAATAAGCTACTAAAGACCTAAGTGAGAAGTTCTTTTGTATTATTTCAAGTCTCACTAGATAAGAATAATAAGTTTCACATTTTTGTGTTTTATCTTGTGATGGCAAGGATAAATGAAAGGCAATAACTCCCTTTAACATGCAAAGATAATTTTTAAGGGTAAGCAGTTAGTTATGAAAAATTTAATTAAATTAGCTAATTAGATAGCCTTAGTCATTATGAATTTACATGGTCACTATAAAATTATATTTATTCTTTACCCTGTTAAAATCATAATTCAATAAAATTTCACAGTTGCAATTGATGACATTGATTCTTAAACGCTATTAGGATAATTATACATTAAAACGTTATAGCAACAACACTCAACAAAATATTTACGAGTCTTTTTAATTTGAAGCCTTCCCAGACATTTTGGCTAACTTATATCGATTTCCATCTCTATAAGCACCTTTTTTAACAATTAGAAATTTGTCTTAATATACAAACCAGTGTTCTCACTAGCTTCTGCATAATTTATCTCTTGACTTGTCAACCTCTCCACAATATACCTATGGGGGTTTATTTGATCCGGTTAAATAGCCCAAAATCCCCACACAGACATGAAGCAAATTATTCCTATGTCTGAAAGTAACTACGTAGCGTATTCGGAAACTAAGTACCGTTTCATTCTAGCGCCGTCGCAGCGCTGTGGGAGGCGTCTCGCGCATGCGCACTAGTCTTTCTTGTTCATTGACTTTCAATTGTCGCCATTTTGGTTGCTCTATGTTGTGTTTTCAGTTTGCTGTGCACATTCAAAATGTTTAAGACAATTAGTTCTCCCACTGACTGCGAGATTCGTGCCGTGATTAAATTTTTGAACGCGAGGAATGTTAAACCGGCCGAAATTTATCGTCAAGTGACAGAAGTTTACGGTGAATACGCGATAAGTGATGGAATGGTGAGAAAGTGGGTAAGAATGTTTAATGCAGGTCGAACAAATGCCCACGTCGAGGCTCGGAGTGGTCGGCTTTCTGTTGTCACCGATGATTTGGTAAGGAAAGTTGATGAAGCAATTCATGAGAACAGACGCTTCACAATGACAACTCTTTCAGAGGCATTTCCACAAATTTCACGTACTGTTTCGTTCGAAATTGTGTCTGACCGCTTGAATTATCGCAAACTGTGTTCCCGATGGGTTCCAAAAATGCTCACTGATGTTCACAAAACAAAAGTGACTTGGTAGTGCCCTGACATTTCTCACGCGGTACAGTGATGAGGGAGAAAACTTTTTAAACCAAATTGTGACAGGTGATGAAACTTGGGTGTGTCATTTCACACCAGAATCGAAACAACAATCGATGGAGTGGAGACACACTCATTCTCCGAAAAAGCAAAAGTTCAAAGTGACAATGTCATCACAAAAAATCATGTGCACTATCTTCTGGGATAGGAAAGGCGTTTTGCTTACTGAATTTCTTCCCAGAGGTGAAACCATTAATGCGGCACGATATTGTGAGACTTTAACAAAACTAAGGCGTACCATTCAAAACAAACGAACAGGAATGTTCAGTAAAGGAATTGTGTTGCTCCATGACAATGCTCGGCCCCATACTGCTGGTGTCACTCAATCGTTAATTCGACAGTTTCATTGGCAGCAGTTCGATCACCCGCCGTAAAACGCGGACTTGGCGCCGTCCGACTATCACTTGTTCCTGCACACGAAGCGCGAGCTTGGTGGCAAGCGCTTTGGATTTGACGATGACACGAAAAATGCTGTGGAGTCGTGGTTATCGAAACTAGCGGGAAGTTTCTTTGACGATGGTGTACAAAAACTGGTCACCCGCTATGACAAGTGTTTGATCATTGGCGGAAACTATGTTGAAAAATAGTTTAAGACGTGTATTTTCATGTAAAAATAAAATTGGATTCGAAAAAATTGTTTTACTTTTTTTTTTTCCCCCAAAACGGTACTTAGTTTCCGAATACGCCTCGTACAAAGGTTTAAATAAGCTTCTTATTTAAAAAAAACTTAGAACATAAACGCATATTCTTATGCTAACAAAATCAATTACAGCTCGTGGTGATGTAATTAAAAAAGAAGAGTCAAATTCAAACTAATTCAAATGTTGACAGCAACAATGTAAAAATGAATAATTACAAATGATCAGAGCTGACAGGAACTAATGCAAAGAGCAAACAAAGGTCAGAAACACGCTATCTTACACTCCAAAAACCTCAATTTAAAAACTGTCTAAGTGACTTGCATTCTAGTGAGGAAATAGAAATGAGAAATTATAGTAAAGGCTGAAATTATAAACAATTGGGAAAATTACATTATAATAACTGTACATGGGTCATTCTCCAAATTCGGTCACTTTCTTGAAACTCAAGAATATTAACTGTTCTAGTAACACAATATTCATGTAACAAATTGTACTATGTAGTTTTAGATGGGTACTAATTAGTCTCCTAAAATTGAAAATTTATTTTAAATTATTTTTGTAAGATAAAATTCCAAATATGTGACAAGAATCAACTCCGTGGACTGCAACCAGCCCATAGTTTACTTAAACATGTTGACATATTATTAAAACTACATGAAATATTATTTTTTAATTAAGTTAAATTAAATAAATATGTATTGAAAAATATTTCTACCTGCTAAAGTTATAATAAATTTGGTAAATTTAGAAAATTTTGTTCATCTGAAGTTTGCAATTGGGTTCAAGCATCACCTCCATGGACAGAGAGATTTTTTTAAAAAAAATTTCACATGGCAATACTGTTCATTTCTTTCTAGTGTTGTTGAAGAGAGGCAGCCATTTTGTGTGCATCTCCATTGAATACATATATGAATAAAGCTTTGTTTGTACACAGGAAAAACAGAAAGTTTCAATTCTAGGTGAGTATGTTTATTGGTTGTCAACTCCATGACGTCTATAAAACCTACAAAATTCGAACTATTGTATGTTTTTTTTAATCATGTTAGGTGTACATGCTGAAAAGACATAAAAAACTTAAACACCATTTTATATCATTAAAACTGTGCTTTAGCTTACACTGAAAATGTGTTTTCATCATCTCCATGGTCATCAACTCCCCGGGCATCCTGTGGACAGCTTTGCCCATGGAGTTGTTAGGTCTAACTATGAGGTTAAATTTCTTTTACAGTAATGAATATATTATGTTAAGTGTATATTTACTGGCACCCACTTCCTAGGTTTTACATATAAATTAAGTTATATTACATTTTTTTGTCTGATATTATATAACCATCGTTGTATGATTTGTAAGCATACAAAATAAATTTCCATTTCGTTGGTGGGATTCCACCATAAATAAATTAACAAAAAAAATTCTAGGTGCCAAACATAGAGATAGGCCTAAACTTGGTGACAATGAATGCTGTTTCAACCAATTAAAAAAAAATCAGCTATGATAATGGACAGGGATGTAGCTAGCAATAGGCCTAGTTGATTTTAAAGTTACATATCTAGTAAATAGTTGCTAATGCTATGAAAAATTTATAAAAAAATAAAGAGTTACATTACACAAATATGATAGTATAAAAACTTTTTTCCTTTTTAATTTTAGACATGGCTAAAACCAAGAAAGAATGTGAGAAGTACAGATTAGCAAGGCAGAAACAGAAAAGAGAATGTGAGAGAAAAAGACGTGAACGTATTAAAAGTGACCCCAAGTTATATGAGGAAGCAAAGAGAAAAGAACGTGAACGGTACCATGCTCGAAAAGAAGCAGGCAAAATAAAATCTATTCATGAAATGACATCAATCCGAGAGCAAAGAGCTAAGCGAAAAAGTTGGAAAACATGTTCAAAGAAATACCGTGCAGCGAAAAAGAAGGAACAGTTACAGATCTTAAGTGAGGACAGCCCTCCTTCTAGTCCTGTATTACCTGTAGTCCTAAATGAACCTACAGAACCTCAAGAAAATTTATCATCCCCACAGCCACAGTATGCAAGTTCTGAAATATCTACAAACAGTTACTCTTCAGGAAAATCTAGAAAAGAAAGCGGTAGGAAAAAAGTAAACAAGAGTAGGTCAGCCGCTTACAGGAAAATAAAAGAACTAGAGAAAGAACTGAAAACATACAAAGCAAAATGTAGCTAGTATAAAAGTAGATATTATAGGGAAAAGGGAAAGATTAACAAAAGGAAGGATGACACACCAAATACTAAACTCAGGAAATTGCTAAAAGGTGTGAAGGTATCTTCCCCTATAAAAAGGAGATTAGTTTTTAATGAAGCAGTAATTTCCCAAATGACTGATAATTTTCAGAAAGCACGGAATAAGAAAGAATCTAGAAAATCTTTTCTCTGTTATGTAGCTGGGAAAATTATAAAAAATTATAAGTGCAGGAATGATTTAAAAAAATTATTCAAATTGAAAAATCTTAAAAGTAGAGATGGTAAAGAAAAACTCATGATTCAAGCCAAGTTGAAGCTGATTAAACAAGATATTCAGGATTTTTTGGAAGATGATTCTTGCAGCACGTTATGTCCTGGAAAGAAAGATACAATAAGTAGAAATGGGGTAAAGAAACAAAAACGCTACTTGAATGATAGTTTGCAAAACCTTCACAAGGATTTCTCTAGTAAGTATACACAATATTTTATACATTACAGTACATTTTGCAAACTTCGTCCATTCTGGTGTGTCCAGAAAAAGGTAGGTAAGCGAGACACATGTTTATGTAGACTCCATGAGAACATGAAACTCATCGTGAGTGCGCTAAAGCAACTGAAGATTATTTCTGAGAGAACCCCAGATGAACTTTACAAAAGTTTATGCTGTGATACTAAAGAAAATATTGAGAAATGTTTAGAAAGGAACTGCAATGAATGTAAAAACAAAAAGATTAAGTTCTTAGAATATTCAGAAGAAGACACAGTGTCATACGAGAAGTGGGTTTTGAGAAAAGTGAATATTGTGGCCAAAGGAATTAACAAAACTGTTAAAAAGCATTCTAAAGATCAGATTAACTGTTCTGCTGCAGAACTGGTTCATGCTTTGCAATCAGAAATACCAAAGTTCATGGTTCATATTAGTAACATTTTACACCAGCAGATAGAAGTGAAGAATATAAAAGACCGCTTGAAGCCCAAGGAAATGTTAATCCATATGGATTTCTCTCAAAATTATGAGTGTAAATACTCAAAGGAAATCCAGGCATTTCATTTTGGTGGTTCACGCCAACAAGTAAGCATCCACACAGTCATAGTTTACTACAGAAATGAATTATCTACTGCAGTGCTTACCAAGTCATTCTGTACCTTATCAGAAAATCTAAAACATGATCCTACTGCTATCTGTACCCACTTGAATCCAGTACTTAAAAATGTGAAAACCCTTGTCCCTAACTTAAAAACTATTCATTTCCTCAGTGATGGACCAAGTACACAATATCGCAACCGAAAGATGTTTCATTTAATTGCCACACACTTTCCATCTGTCCTTTCATCTGTGAAGGAAATAACCTGGAATTATAGTGAAGCAGGGCATGGAAAAGGTGCACCAGATGGGCTCGGGGGGACTTTGAAACGTACTGCTGATGTGCTAGTGGCCAGGGGAAAAGACATTTCATGCTTCAGTCAACTTGTCTCTGAACTACAGAAAAATATTAAAAGTATTGAAATAATACCCATAAAAGAATATGAATTCAGTACACTTTGTGAAAGTCTAAACGAAGGAGTAGAAAAATTTATAGGTACAATGAAAGTGCACCAAGTTTTGTGGGCCAGAGCAGAACCTAATGTTATGCGTTTCAGAAGATTAAGCTGTTTTCAGTGTATGCCCACCGATATTTGTTCACACAGATATGATAAAGGAGTCGTATTGGTATCTGCTGATCAACCTGGATGTTCGAACTTAAATCAGCCTAAATCCTCTTTTAAGAGACTGAAAGTCAACAACGTCTGCTCTGACACAGATGATGAAATTTCTAGCAAAATTTTGAAAATAGATCAATGCAGTACAATGAAATTACCTTTGACAGAAGTTAGCTTATGTTAAATATGTGGTTGCAGAATTCACAGGGAGGAAAAAAACACATCACTTTGTAGAAATGATTTTAGAAGAAGATGACTGTCAACAGGGTGGAAGAAAAATGTATCATGGTGACTTCATGTCTAAAAATGCAGACAATACCTTTTCATTTCCATCTGAGAGAGACTTATCTTGGGTTTACTCTAGAGATATAAAACAAGTGTTAAATGAACCTGTGCTTACCCGCCGACATACATATTTCTTTAAAGACTTGGATTTTAAATTTTTTCCTAATTTGGAGTAAACTGTTTTAAAGACTTTTTTTTCTTCCCAGTGTCTATTTTCTAATTAAATATCTATTCTGTGTTTAAACTGCATTGTAATATTTATTTATTAAATTCTGCAATGTGAATTTTAGTTAAGACATTTGGTTACAGTGAAAGTGATGTTAAAAGATGCTTAATTTCTTATTTCAGTCCTAAATTTCAACAATATTCCGTTGTGTGTCAACTCCATGGGCAATGAAAATATAAATATTTTTTTCCTTGAAAAATATTTGTCAGCGATCTCAGCCATAGGCTGGAATGTATTAAGAACCATATAGGAATTATTCAAAAAATATAAAAAATAGTTAAAAAATAAATTTTTTTTTTCCAAAATTGACATCTAAAAGTACCCCATTTTTGGAGAATGACCCACATATCTTTGAAGAATATTTTTTCTCTTTATGCAATCAGTTACTTTCTTCAACACATTTCTTTTTAATTTCAGAATTTTTTTATTTAAAGATTTATATTATTCTAAAAACATACCTGCCAACCTCTAAAGATAAAAATTCAGAAGATTTCTCCAAAATTCAGAAGAACACGAAGAATTAATATCATGCTTTGATATTAAAAAAACAACAATTTATACAAATAGAAAAAAGAAAATTGTTCTTACATTAGTAAATCTCAATTAAGTAGTAACTAAAAAATTTATTAGGAAACATAAAACAAGAACTTCATGTTACACAAAAAAATTATTGCAATGAATTTAGAGTGCATTTTTTGGCTTTAGCCAAAAATTCTTTGGAAAATTTCCTGTCATAACAATTAGTTTCTTCATAACATTTAACAATTAAAATGTTTTCTAGAGTTTTTGGTGAAATTGAAGAACGAAACATAGTTTTGTTTTTCTTCACAACACTGAAGACTCTCTCGCACTCAGCATTACAGTGTGGAATTACGAGAATAGCGCATAAAACTCTTGCTAGTCTTGCTTTTTCTGCTGCCAAATTAATTAAGTGGCATGGGCATCCAATAACAATTAATTCATTTTATTCTTTTTTGAGGAAAGAGGCTACACCCTTTTTGTCACCCACCATGACATGAGCATTATCTGCACCAAATGAAATGCAGTTTGATATTGGGATGTTAAGTTGTTTCGACTCATTAATTACCAAGGAGGCAATATTTTCCCCCGTAGCGTGCATCTCCATTTAACAATGGAAGACGCAAAAGACGAGTTTTCATTTCATTAGAAACATCACAGAAATATGTGACAACGATGGGGTAAAGCTTCCAATGGCTGTCGTTGCTGCCATCGATTGACACCGAAAATGCTGAATTCTGGAGTGCAGCTATCGTTCTACTTTGTGCATCGCAAGCAATTTCGTTCACAATAGAAGATGTTTCGTGCGAGCACAAGCATATTTCTGAGCAATCTTGGAGTCGGGAAACATCCGTCTGAAAAGTTGACCGGCGTGATCGGCAGCGCTTAGCGGCACGTTGTGTTCGATGAGGAATGCAGTAAACAAACACTCTGCCAAAATGAAATCGGCATCTGAATTCGTAGCCAAATTTGAAAAAAAATCATCCACTTTCTTTGACGTTGTCGAAGCCGAAACATTAACTTCATGCAGACTTAACATGCTTCACAATGTCGCTTCTTCCACCGTGACTTATTATGAAGTCACACGTTGCAAAATGCATAGTTATTTCCTTTGAAGGATTCTTTAATTGTTGGAAATTCGGCTTTGTAGGCAGGCTGAAAATATTGAGAATACGGTTTTTTTTAACTCATTTCGTAACAACGACGTATTAAGAAAATCCGTAGCACGTGCAAACAAAAACAGAATGCGACAATCCACGCTCGCTGAGTCCGAGTTGAGTTATTCCCTTGCTGCTGAAGCGAACGCGAAAAAAATAATCTGGCGCCCACAAAGAAAAGAGTGGGAGAAACAAGTTCAGCGCATTGGACTGGCTGGTTAAGCGGCGAGTTAGGAGAAACCGCAGGTTACTGGATTCGAAGTAGTCGGTAAAACACGATGCAATTGGCGAAAATCGCTGCATTGGCGAAAAATTCTAAAATTTCGAAAAAAATCACTTGAAAAAGGAAAAAAAATCGTAAAATATGGATTACGATCGTAAAAACAAACGCATTTTCGTAAAAATTACGAAAAATTCGTAAAAGTTGGCAGGTATGTAAAAATACTAAATGCATTTAGAATGTATAGAAAAAGTTGCTAATTTTATTCCTTTAGTCACATAAACAAAGATATGAAATATATATCATCAAGGCCGGTTACAGAGCTGGTGTGGCAGAAATTTAAAATTTAATGACACACCGAGCAACAAATATAGAAATCACAAAACGTTTAGAAATTAGAGCAGGTACTAAAAGCAGAATTTAGAAAGGCAGTAGGCAGCAGAATTTAGGATCCCCAAGAAATTGCATAAGTGGGAAAATGCCTGGCACCAGCCCCGTGTATGATGCATCAAGACATATTAGATGAATCATTTAAATTGTCAGTTTTCAATTTCTTTATTAATGAAAAAATTCCTTTCTATAATGCCTGTCCATGTGATAAGATTCGAAGCATTTCTGATATTTTTCATGCTTGTGTCTAGTGAAAAGTAGGGAAAATAATGGGAAGATAAATATGTTAAAAAGAAGATTCTAACATCAGAAGTAAAATATTCAAATATTATGTTTTCATTTTCTTCCAGACGTTCTCCAAAAAGTAAGAAATTCATCGCAAACTTACTGTAGAATACATTCACTACATGTTAATACCATGAAGGCATTTTTCATTCTGTCACATTTTTCTGGAATCTTCTAGAATCGTAGGTCTATAAATTTTGCCTTCAAATCCTTCTAAACTTTCCAAGCTGCGATGCCTAAAATCCTATAGAAAAATTACCCCTACGAAATCTATAATAGCAAAAAGGCAGAAATATTTTGGAAAAAAAAATCAGAATGGGAAAGTGTAAAATTAATTTTATAGTAAAAACTGAAACATATTCCGAGACAATAACATGGGAAAAACTCTTACCATAAAAAAATTAAAAAGAAGATATTTTTAATTAGTTAAATAGTTATTTTGCTAAGAACTATTTCGTAAATTATGCTTTATAGCATTACACCTTGTTTATTTTTCAGATTCAAAATATTGTATAATAAAGGGTGGAAATGGAACTTTATAATATGACAGCAAAAAATAAAAATGTTTTATTTTAATGTTATTTTTTAAATATAATTTCAATATATTACCATTACTTTAATGAAATTTATCAATATTATGAAGTTTAACGAACAAATCCTTGCAAAATTCCCAGATCTCGGAATTAAAAATTTTCTACAGAAATTGATCTTAAAATTGCCAAGATGTTGATAAGTCGCCAAATTTAAAACCATTTAATAAAAGAATTCACATCCCCAAAAGCGAAAAATTGCTTTAGAGCTCTTCATTAGAAAAAATTAAATAATTTCAAAATGCTTATGTTTCACTTCTTGCTCAAAAGCTAAAGTATCCCACTATTTATATTAGAAATAGGAACAAATTATAACCCTTTAACTCATTCAAAAGATAACCATATTTTTAGTTAATTGCCAAAAATATTCCTCCAAAATGATAATTCACACTCAAAATGGCAATCGTAAAAAAAGAGAGATTTCAGATGATTAAAAAGTTAAGGACCTTCTACCCATTTTGGGCGAAATAAAGGACCAAAAATCGATTCCAAAATTCTAAGGACTCTTAAGGACCGTATAAATCCTGAAAATGTATCTAAATATTGCAATGATCTTGAAATATGAGTATGCATTCCGTGCTTTTATTTAAAATGTACATTAAGTATAGAAAATATTTTTATTTATTTCTAGATATAAAATCTGGATGTGAATTTTGTCAAATGATCAAAAAGTCGATATTCACATAAAAAGTCTTTCCAACTGAAATTAGAATTAAGATATTTCTAATTATATTTACGCTATTTTGACAGGTCATGTCCATGGATATATCTAGATACTTCTGAAAGACCTAAAAAAGTTTGATTTTATGTCCGTTGATTATGAAAGAAAAATAATGTAATTAATAATACTCACAGAGTTGTCATAATGAGTTTAGTCTTTTATTAGACATATTATCCTTATTATTTATTTTAAATATTCCGTAATCACAAACAGATACGTAAACATTCAAATTTCATAAAATGAAAAACACACATAGCAAGCCTCGAACACCAATTTTTATTTAGCATAAAAGAACAAGCAAGTTTTTCATCATCACTGTTCACAAATGAAGTATTATGGAGGGAGAAAAATAATCAGTTTTCAAGTTAATGATTATGGCCCCAACACTTACTTTTAAAAAAAAGTTTCAATTATTAGAAATTTGGTTTTAAAACACCACACACCAAACAAAGCAAAAGTTCAGCAATGGCACATTTACAAGCTTTCACAATAGGTGACACATAATACATATACTGAAATAAAACAGAACTTTTCATGGAATGAGGAACAAGAAAATCAGCTGAAGACTATTTAGACATGGGATAAAATAAATACAAGAAATATTAAAAGAAAAATATCCCAGTTTAAGATAAAATCACAAAATAGGGTTCACTAAAACCCCACAATATGTTAATTGAGCAATACTAAACATAAAATGTTAACAAGGCTAACTTTTATTATCTTATGCATGTGAATTAAACATTTCTGTAGTACAGTACTAGATTAAAAATTTTAAGAACTTCTGAAATTAAACATTTAAAAATCTGCAAACAGTATTACAAGATTTTATATAGTTATATCCAGATATCTGTATAAATCTTTAGCTCAATACACAGCATATGATCAGGGAAGCCTAAGTCATTCAAACTTGCAAGAAAATGTTTACTGATTAAATGCAATTTGATATCATGAAAGTGCAATATAATATTAACACAAAGGAAGATTCAAGTGGCAGTAATACTTTAAAAGCAAAATTTGACTAGGAACTAAATAATGCACTAAACTTATTTTATCATCTAATCATAACATTACCCACAAAAATTTAAATATTTTATTCTAACTTTACATAAACTAGAAATATTCAATGTTAAAACATCAGATATTTTTACAAAACTCTTCTTCGAAAATGCCACATTGAAAAGCGATTAAACATTACTTTGGCACCACATAAAAAAAAATCACTATAGTCATAAACAATCAGTTTATTTAAAAGACTGAAACAAAAAAAATGTCAACAAATTAGATGCTATTAAATTAAAAAAATTAAAACAGATGTTATTAACAACAAGTTAAGAAAAATCACAGTCTTAAAAAAATGAAAAAATAATGAATGATAATCCTCTATATAAAAAAAAATTCTTTACAATCAAGTCATTTACATGTTCACTTTCAGTAACTCAGTTTAATGACTTAATGCAAATAATTGCACCTAACATGAAAAACAGCACAATTACGGAAAACGAATGATTCAGGAAAATAATTTAACAAAATTACTAAGGAACTTATAACCCCCTTTACATAAGTACTCTTTCAAGTAGAGTGTGCCAATAGAGGGAAAGGATGTTTTACAACTGAAAATATCAACTAGCTTGTTTATTTTACACCTCCAATGTTATACAACATATTAACGACAAGATTCATCTGTATATAGCACACTATAAATACTTTTACACTCATTATAAAGCAGTATTTATAAATTCTAACCAGATACACAACATAAATATTAGCTTCATTATCACGCAAAAATCTTTATCATGTTCATCATTTAAAGCCTTTACTTAACATGCAATAATTATTACTGCATTTAATGTTAAAACAGAACTAAAATTTGTCAAAACATTTACTTAAAAAATTAAAATGAAAGATTCAAAAGCATATTTTTGCAAGTTCATTACACATTTTAATCTGTATACAATATACAATAACAATTATACATTTAATAAAAATCAAACAGGAAATATTATACATCTCTTAAACATGCAGAGAAACAAAAAAATTATCTGAGCAAATATTTAAATATTCCGAGATAATATTATAAATTCAAATATATTCCACAATAGTATTATTAATCTGAAGGTAAACTAAAATTACGACATATAATTTAATGCGTGTTTTTCAACAGCTGTATGACAACAAAACATAAGGCTTGTTGTGCCATTTTTTGCAGATGATTTTGCAATACATAATACACAACCATTCTTACATAAAACAAATACATATTGCTATTGGTACATATTATAACATAACATTAAAATTCAAAACAGTTATTAAACAAATTATCAAGATCTGAATATTTTGTGTAATTATTCATTAGATTCTACTACTAAGAAACATCAGTTATACTATATGCTCATATCCAAAAGTATTACTTGTAAGCAAACATGAAATAATCTACAAACAAAAGGAAATTAGCTTTGTTATTCAGTGAGGAAACATTAGGATTTTAACATAATATACTAGAGGGCTGGTCAAATACATTTAGGAAAATTAAAGGATTTTCATATTAATATGTTAATACACTGGGACTTTGAATAATACTAAAAACTCAAAAACTAATTCTAATATGCCCTCTAATATATAATAGAAACATATACTGTACTTTAAAAAAAATACACTTGAAATAGTAGGAAAAAATCTTCTTTTTAATGACCAAGCAAAGTAATCAGATCATTTCAAATCGACTGTACAAAAAATATATATATTTTTTAATTTAATATTTGAAAAAAAATACATCTTTTTTATGATAAAATCAATGGAAATGTTCAATAATGTTCTAAAGCTATACATGAATGAAAAATGGAAATGAAGTGAACAAGCTATTACAGAAATACACAACTGAACTTCCAAAAAGAATAATATCATACAAAGTTTATTAACATTTTCAAGTTATTTTTCTAAAAAAAAAAGCAATGAACTTGCAGAAACACTTTAAGCTTAGATCTCAAATTATATAACACAGTTTTCTACTCATGCATGACTAACACTATTTTCGAAATTTTTTCTTAAAGAAGCATCCAAGAAACTTTATATAAGTCATCCCAAATATTTGCACTCTAGATAAAAACTGGGATGCTTATAGGAATGATTCAACTACAGCCAGAACAACACATAAAGCCACCAAAATAATATAATCCAAAACAAACTAATGAATGTAATGATAAAACATCTGCAAAAAAGAAATATTGTCTTTTAATGAGCAATTTGTACAAATACACACAGCAATCACACATCTGCTACAGGCAGAACACATACACACACAAACACACAAGGGTCGTCTAGGTCAAAAGTGTATGAATTAATACCCACCCTTCATTCCATCCCTCCCACGCGGCCTATCATATGTATAAATCTAAATACATTAAAAGTACAGAAACGCGGAGTAGTATCACAAAATTATTTTTACTCCTTATATTAAAAGACACATTAGTTCCCTATCCATTTTTTAATTATTCCTTATTTCAAAAGTTAACAACTAGAAAAAATCAACAGCTGCTGAGAACAAGATGAAATTACAAACATTTTTTTAATAGTAAAAAACGTTTAATCTTAGAATGTTTATATACACTGATTTCAAGATTTTAAATGAAATGCATCATCATCATGAACAACGTAACAAAAGTTTACACTCAACATTTAACGCATTAATTAAAAAATTCCACAACTTTAAATAAATACTTCAAACATCTAATTTCATTTAAAGTACATTATCTCAGCAGCATGCTCATCTTTCTATCATAGTTCAAATCCTTTCAATAATATGTAGATGCAATAGAAAACACACTATAATACAAGTTAATGTTGAAAGGCAGGAACACTATACATCTACAACCCGTGTTGAATTACTTTACATTATAAGTACAAGTTAGTTAGCTTTTTATTTCTCTTTTAAGCTGCCTCGCGATTTACTATACGATTTTTTTCCTCTGATGATGACTGTAAATGACCAATGAAAGACTAATATCACTTTTGTACTCCTAAAAAGTTTAATGATGATGGCGATGCTCGGATGCCATTGGATTGCTTTAACTTTCATTTAAAAATAGTTTCTAGAGAATCCTCCCAACCCACGACCCTCCCACCAACCCATTTTTGCAAGTCTGTGTGGGAAGTTAAGGGGTAACAATAAGGCACTTCACATTTCTCACAAATATACAGGACCACACACAAAACAATATCAAAGCAAATGTAGTTTAGTGTTGGGCTTTTTCTTAATTTTAATAATTACACTGAAATACAGCAATCTAATGTTTACTTTGTAATACACTTTGTGTTTTAAATAAATGGGGTGCTTCATAATTCAGGGAATATGATAATTGACAAAACCAATTAGATGATAAATACAACTACAATTCCTTACTTCACGATTCTGCTAAGAATGAAATTAAAGTAGAGAAACTGGTGACAATTTTTAAAATTGCACTTTGTATTTTAGAGCTGCAAAACATCAATTATGGCTTCTAATAACGAACATTTACTTTTTTAGTTTATTACCTACAATAAACAATTTAAAATTCCAGAGAAAAATAACCTAGTTATAAATATTTTACTATACTGCAATTTATATTTTAATATAGAAATGTAGTGAAACACCTGCGACAAACAACTATATAAATTAATCTCAAATCATAAACCACACTGATAGCAAATGACTAACATATTTCAGAAGGGGAAAAACTAATTAACATATTAATTTGCTATTTATGGAATTCAAGATAAAAACTTTTTCTTTTTTTTTTTAATGAGTGCAACACATCATATGAGAATGCAAGCCAATAACACAAAGGATTTGAAAGTACAGTTCTTTATGCTTAATACTTTTAGCACCTAACTATTTAAAAGATTCAGTCTTGAAACAATTTTCCTATAAAATTTTTCTACACTAAATATATATTGTTATGAGGGTTCCATGGACAGAGGCTTCTGCAGTTCTTGAAAAACAAAGTTCAACAGCAAACCCAAAATTAACTTTGCAGTCTGAACTATATCCGTTTTCATTACCACTGATATCAAAAAGAGATACGGGTTTCATGCTGACAAGATTTCTCACAGGAAGGAGTCTGATAGCAATGATAGTCTTTGAATAAAAACTCCAATCTTGCATTATGACAATTAGCTTGAAAGGAAAAGAAAAAGCATTACCTGTAATGAAATTAAAAAAATTAAGAAATACTTGTAAATGAAATTAGAACAAATACATCTAATGAATTAACAATGAAGTACTAATTAATTAAGAATGATCCAGGTCAGTTTTTAAGCATTTCATACATACACTCACTTCCAAAAGTTAAGAACGGAGAGGAAAATGCTAATTTCCGGAAGCCAATCAGAATTGAAGAGGACGCAATTCGCTGCAGAGGTAGATGGAAGTATGCAAATAAGTTAGGTAACAGCCAATCGTGCTTCCATGTCACGAAATACGCAAAAAAGGCAGTCTTATAAGAAGCCAGCTTTATGAAGGGTTACAGAAATTGATTGTAAGTGCTGATAGAAGGTGTAGCCGGTCGCGCCCAAAGGTTACAACCCCCGCAGAAGATCGATATATTGCTATTGTAGCGGAATCGCAGAGCGACCTCCACACGTGTGACATCTATGGTTACAGTGTCCATTGATAAGGCGATATCTGCAGCTACTGCACATCGAAGATTACACATGAGTGGTCGCTAGGGTACCTCGACTTTGTGTTCCTCTATCCGTCCAATCAAGATGGGCACGATTACAGTAGTGACGGGAACATGTCAATTGGAATGTGTCTGGCTGGGGCAATGTCATGTTTACTGATGAGTCAAGATTTGCTTTGGAGTCAGATGACAAGCGTATAAGGATATGGCGTGAACAATGAACATGCAATCCGTCCCAAAACATCACGCATTCCGAGGCCGAAGCATTATGGTATGGGCAGGAATTTCATTAGGATACTGCACCGATCTGCACATCTTTAAATGGGGTTCTTTGATGGCTGTCTGGTATCGAGATGAAGTCCTAGAACCCATTGCGAGATTGTACGCTGCAGCAGCTGGCCCTACTTTTGTTTTAATGGACGATAACGCATGTCCCCATAGAGCTGACATCGTCGATGACTACCTGGAGAGTGAAGGGATTGCGTGTATGTGGTGGCCAGCATATTCACCCGACCTTAATCCCATTGAAAATCTTTGGGTTGTTCTCGGCTGTGCTGTATTTTCACGTTTCCCACCTCCAGCCACTCTTATTGAGCTGGAAACTGCTGTACAAGAAGTGATTGCTTAATTCTGTGATGGTTGACCATCTAATTGAAAGCATGGTCACAAGGTGTAAACTTTTGTATACAGGGGGGATCACACACCCTATTAATGTCCTTTTTTATTCATTTTATGCTGTTTATATTCACTTTATACATAATTCTGTATAAGTCTCCAGTATGTCATTACCTCATAACTTAACAAAAATTTAATATTGTTTTCCTTCCTACATATAATTATTAATTTTGCTTTATGCATAAATATATATGCTACTTTACTGCCAAATTTTGTGTCAATCAAAGCAGTATTTGTTGATTTTTTTGCATTTTACATCTTCGTGCTTAACTTTTGTAAGTGAGTGTATAAATCACATACAGTGGTGTGCAAAAATTAAGGACGAGAAAGTTTTTTCAATATAACATTGTGCAAAAGCTTTTCCAAATCAACACAAATAATATCTCATAATATCCCCAAGACGGATAATATCCAACATGGATAATGTAAGGCCCCCAAAAAAGAAATTAAAAGGATAAAAAGTAACTTTATTGAAACGGTAGCATGGAGACAGGTGGCCAGCAAGTAACAATCCAGTCTTTAGTACGGAATATCATCTCCTATGAATGTTTGACTGTTATGCAGGTTTCACATCGTCTGTCCATGCTAGATATGAGGTTGTCAATGAGTTGTTCAAGCACTACTGCCCATTCCTCTTGCAGTGCCCATCACAGATCCGGAATGATTATTGATGATAAGTTACATGCTGCCATATGTCTCCTTAGAATGACCCATACATGCTTGATGGGATTTAAATCCAGAGACCTTCCCAACCAACCCATGCATTCATTATCATCACTGTCCAACGAGCTCTTTGACAGCAACTATGCCATGAGGTTTAGCAGTGTCGTCCACACTCGGACTAAATCTGCTCTAACCATAAAGAGTACTCAACCACATTGATTACCTGTACAATTCTGGCATTCCCTGCACCACAGAAAATGCCTTCTCTGATGAGCAGGCATTAATGATATATACTGTGCAGGTCGTCGTGAAAACAGACCACCATTGTGCAGCCTCCTGACCATGGTAAAATTAAATAACGGTCATCCAATCACCTGTTCCACATTTCTCCCGCTGTCTGCTGCCTGTTCCTTCTTACCTACAGAGCAATATACCGCTGTCTGCTATGGACGACCACTGCTGAATGTCAGATAGCTATTCCTGTACTTTGAAATGTTCTCCAGAGTCAAGAAACAATACCGCGAGCAATCCTGAACTCAACAGCCACACTTGTCACATTTGACCTTCCTCAGTCTTTCCAATGTTTCGACCTCGGATAAAAGCATCCATATGTCATCTAATAGATTTATTGTTCAACATTTCACACTGAAGCAGCAACTCGACATCGTTTAAATTGATGTACACTATGCAATAGCTTCCCAGAAATGTTGAGAACTCACCATCAACGATCTTTATACTCCTCCAACACTTCCCCATTACATCTAGTTGCATATATACGCGCATGTTCACCGTACCCTACGCTAGTCGATCTCCTAACTAGTCTTTTAGTTCGCTCTGCCTCTTCATTCAGTTAAACTAATTTTAAAACTTCATCCTTAATTTTTATATGCCAGTATATATATATAAGTTGGCATCAGTTTTATTCCTTCATATTACTTACCACATGACAGAGGGGTATGATTTTGACACAAACTAATCAAAGGTTGTAAGTGCTACGTACTAGATATGTTTCAGAGAAGATAATATATATGCTCATATAATCCAAGAATTCTAATGTAAAGAAAATGCAGATACATTTCTAGGCTAAAAAACTAAGTAAAAAAAATATCGAACGTGCCTGAGGTGTCAAATTCCAGTAAGGAAAAACATTATTAAATATATAATTCTGAAAATGCTACAAAGAAATTTTAAAGTCTCTTCATACCTTTCTAAAAGAAGGATAATTACAAACTTAAGCATAATATGCTTTTACATATTAAAAAGTAAATTTAACAAATTTTTTGCCATGTTGTAGGAAACTATTCATCTGCTGATGCCACTTAAGACCACCTACCTATTTATAGATTAATAAAATGACATCTATAATATAGAAACACTTGCCTTATACATTAACAATGTATGTATGACTGAACAATTTAGGTTGTATCCTGAAACATGTGTTTCAGGGTGTTTCCACACCACTTAACAGCATGATGGGATTTTTCAAAATTATATTCCATTATGCTGCATTACTCATTTATTTAGATCTTTCACAGTGTTTTCTTAACCCCTCATTTAAGTAGACATTTCTTTCATTTGAGACATTTTTTTTTTATTATTATTACATATATATATTTTGCAGCTAAACGAAAGAAAAAAATTTTAATGATATTTTTAAATAAATTCGGTTATTTTATATTTATTTGGCAGCATAGATAAGCACAAAACATGCGCATTAAATTTCATGATAGTATGTCATCATACTGCTAGAATAAGTTTTAGGATTATGCCAGAGAAAATTGCTTGAAATTTGAAAGTATTATTAACTGATAATAAATATATTTAGAGTGAAGAAGCCACATTAAATGGTATGAATAACATTAAAATAAAGTTTATTACTTAAAAATTGAATTACAATAATCAATGATATTTTGGCGAATATAGTTATATTAAATGGTTAGCCTAGATGACCAATCACTATTTTTTTATTTTACTGAAAAATGGCAAATAAGGCATTTATTAAAAAGAAAAGGGGGAGAAAATAGTTTAAAAGATTTAGTGGTAAAATCCTAGTATATGCCACGGCCTTGGCACGATTTTGAAAATTGTTGCCAACATAACTCGCCAAGAAAGTGATTGCTTCCAACGTCGCCATAAAACTCGCTTTTTTTTTTATGATCGCAGGATGAAATCCCTCGACTTTTCCAGATTTTGACTAAAATATTTAAATTCCCTGACATTTTTGGTCAATTTTCGAATTCGCTGACTTTTTCCGGTTTTCCAGGTAGCGTGGCAACCCTGTTTCATCATAACTAACAAATCAGCATCCAAACAAGTGATTACACACTGTATATGAAAATGTTAATGACACATTAAGAATAAACAAAAACAAAACAAGATATAATTTTCGCTAAAAGAATATCAGATTAACAAACGTTAAAGAAAAAATTCGATAATTATTTAAAAATTTTTTTTAGAGGTAAAGAGGTAATCTCATGCAATTATTTATCTTCCTTTCCTAAATTTTTTTAGACTATATTTTTTAAGAAAAATTACCAGTAAAACTTTATAAAAATATTTAATTTACTAATAACTTTTATTAGTTAACTATGTAACACTATTAAGTGCTACAAGATGCATTAATTTTCTACTCCTCATTTTCAGTTTTCAAATGCTCAAGTTTCCTTCTTACTTTTTCAGCAAAACTTCTGAATATTAATTCAAAGTTATGAAATACAAAAGTAAAAATATTCCTCTTTCCTTCTTGTGCTCCCAAATCATTATGCGAATGTGCACATATTACTTTTAAAGCCTGAAAAACATATATCTGCGATGATGTTATCGTCATGCAATGATTTGTAAGTGCTTTATTTTTTACCACAATGCCTTTTTAAACTGCTCTATTTTCAATGACGATATTTTATACCACAATGTTTTAGAACTGTGATGTTTTCTCTTTGTTCTTTTTTCTTCCACGATGTTTGACGTCACTGTTTTTTGCACTGCATTGTTTATATATATATATGATGTTTTTGAGTGCAACCCAAAATTTCAACATTGAACGGCAACTTGTTTTTGAGTTATGTGAGAAAGATACATGCGTACAGATGTAGCAAAAAAAAAAAAAAAAAAAAAAATTTAAAAAAAAAAAAAAAAAAAAAGAAGAAAAAAAGAAAAAAAAAAAATCTCTTCTGATATTTCAAATGGATTCAAGAGCAGTCAAAATGAACATTTTCACTGAAATTTGATACCTGAAATTTTTTTTGATTGTAATATTACCTTTACTTTATACAAGAAAATAAAAAATGTCTTAAACATCCCCACAATCCCCAATAACTGATTTACAGTGAACCTTCTCACAGGAGGCTCCAACCTCAAATATCCATCTTTGAAAATGATCACTATTTGGGAGAATGTAAATAAATATCCATATTGAACAAAGCCAAAATCATCTGAAAGTGTGAGAGTTGTGTTAGTGAGTTCATTGTAGTACTTGACAATATAAAACAATGAACACTATTTTATTTCAGTTCTGATAAGGAAGGGGAGAACAGAATGCAGAAATTCACCAAAACTTACAATTTCTCATACACCGTAACTAGCACTCAAACGTTCTTTCAGAGGAGGAGGGAACTGTTCACAGAATCTGGTCCAATTTTCATCACCTACTTGGTTTTTGAATCCGTGCAGAATCTATTGAAGGGAAACAATACTGATAAGAATTGAAAAGAACTTAGAAGCACAGTTATTTCATGCAAGATCGAAAACTAAATTTTTATTATAATTTTCTGCAATAACACTAACAATCTGAGCTATGATATCTAAGACAATCTCAGCAAAAAACAAATATTCAAATTAAGCAAATAAATTTTGATATTTTAATAAATTAACATTAAAATATTCTATATTAGAATATCAAACACAGGAGTATTTAAAATTTAAGCATTGTTATTACATTTGTAAATATTTCCCACAGCAAAAGTTAACATAGAACAAAAGTTTGTACACTTATACTGTAATGCAAATGCTAAAAAGAAATAAAATATTTTGTGTAGGAATTATGTATTTTAAAAATATTGCAAACTTTTACTAAATTCAAAAACTAAAAATAATACTAAGACATGAATATTAATAACCCATAATATCTATAGAATATCTAAAAAGGTTTGTGCCACAGTTTTCACTGAAAAATAATGACCTAATAATTTCATGCACATGCATTTTTTTCATCAAAATAATCTCCTTCAGCTTCAATTACACACTGAGTTACAGGCTTATCAATCCTGCATTTGTAAAAGCTCACGATTTCAGAAGTGTTGCTCAAGCAAATGGTTATCTATGGCCAAAAATACGGTGATAGTTGGATGGACCAATGTCCATAGAATAAAGGAGGATGAAATAAAACTTTGCAACCAGTAGTCTTGATTACCTTCTTAGTCGTTTTCACCATATGACGTTTAGCATAGTCTCGAAGAATGACCACTCCTTTCCCATTGGCTAGTGCTGGCTGTTTCCCAATGCAGTTGAGCCACTTACTGAGCTTTTATATTTTCCCAAGGTTGTGGCAAATGCAAATAAATAGTTTTCGCCAATGCTCTAAGCCCTTGTCATCAATGTCCTCCTTTAGAAGGCCTTCACTGATGGTGGATCGATGCTCAGTTTGAGACTTACCCTGGAGATTCTCATTTCCCGACAGAAATCGAATAAATTGTTTTTGAACTATATGCCCCACTCGCTGATTCTCTCTAATATGGAGCACAGTTTTTGTGCAGCTTCTGTAGCCTTGCTGTCCAAATGAAACTCAAAAAATGAACACACCACTAAAATATCCTTTGCCACTGACATGTTCACTTGACATGTTAGAAGCTCCTACAGAACTGCTTTCCACACAACTGATATGCCCGCAACTTTGCATTGACTGATGGATTATCAGAATGTCAATATCTGACGTCATTTCAATAGGATTGCAGACACCTGTTGTTTCAATTTCTCTTTGCCTACAGTGGCACAAACTGTTTTTGGATACCTGGTATTTCAGCCAGGTAGGCCTCATGTTTGACTTTTCTGGCCTCAAAAATTTACTGATTTTAATATTGCCCATATTTTATTTATGTGCCAAAAAATATACATTAGAAAATTTAGAACGAAGAGAAATTACTTAAGTTTAATATTTACTTCAAGAGCATTTAATAAAGAATTCAATCTACTATCTGCTCTAAAATGTTAAATAAAGAAATAAATCATTTTATAAAAACCAGCATAAATCTGTGGGTAAGAAAACTAAACCTTATAGTCATTTGGATACTAAAGAAATTTTATGATTATTATTTATAAAGAAGTTAGCAAATTGTAAAATAAAACTCGTATAGCTATCGCATCTCATTTTCAGAAAACATTTCAAAATTCTTGGATATTCACATTTTCAGAAATATAACAGAAAATGACATCGAACACAATAAATTCAACATAATTTATTCTTAAATCCTTTATAATTTTATATACACACCTAGCTGCAAGTTATGCTTTTAGTATACATAACACTTCAATTAAAAAATTAATATAACTAAAATGAAATTCACATATAATTTTATAATCTAAGAAACCAATTAAGAGTTTATACCTCATGAAACATATGCTTAAGATCAGGTTTTGGATTCACCCATGATGCTACAGCATCACAGAAAAAAATAAAATCTTGCACTACACCACCAGGATTCACACTGATCATGCTGCAGATACCACGGAAAGCTGAATCTTTTTCTTCGTTATCACGAATATTTCTTAGTGACGTACACCTTTAAAAATATATGTTATAAAATATGCTTTAAAATAATAGAAATAAAAGTCAGTGATGTGTACATAAAAAATATTTTAATTGCAGTACATTTTATAAAGAATTTTCACTTCAGACATTGGCATTTAAATGGCTCACACATTATGCTTTTCAGACGTTTTTCACACGTCAGCCAACAAATTCATTTTATGTTTTCTGTAGTAAAGGCAACATGTATATTAGTCTTTCCTTGAATGGCAACAGCAGCTTCTTTCAGCTTTGTTTACATTTAGCGGTGTGACGAAATATGTTTGCTTTGTACTTATAGTCTTGGTTAGAAATCAAAGCATATAAGATAGGTTAGTAATACATGAAAAGTAATGTTAAGTGATGATATTTCGTGCATTATGTTTGTTTACAGAATATGACATGGCATATAACATTGATTCTATTGAAACTAACTGAACAAAAACACAATTGAGACGAACCAGTGAATGATGTACAGTCATAGTAGAATACAAAAGCATTCATACATTATTTTTCAAGTATGCAACTAAAAGAAATTTTTTATATTCAGTTTTCATGTGCTGATAATTTTTTTAAGTTTTCAGTTTTTAAAATGCCCCTTGCATCTTCATTTTTATTGAATTGTTTCCACATCAAATTTATAAGATTCTGATATAGTTCATAAGAGAACTGTTAATGCATTTTAGTCTTGATAAACTTGTATAGGAATTATTCATATGACTAGTAATGTTTTGTGTGTTATGCTTTGTTGAACATAGCATATAAAATTGATTCTTTTAAAACCAGTTAAACAGAAACTAAACTGAGACCTAGCTAATAAATGCAGTAATGATATATTTCAATGCAAAAGTATTTATAAGTTATTTTTCAAGTATGTAATTAGAAGCAAACTTCATTTACATTTTTATGAGGTTTGTTGGCAACTGCTCTGGTAAAAAGAAAGAGAAGAAAACAGTTATTGATTCGAGCTTTCTTGGCAACAATTAGAAACCAGACGATAACTGCACACTAGCATTATTATTTTTAGAACTATTATGTGCTATAAGATATAAAAAACTAGATTTTGAGAACTTTCGAATCGGCTGTAATAGAATATTGTTAAAACGATTATCCTTAAAACTAAAAATGTAAATAATATTATGTCAATACAAAACTAGAAAAGCTAAGTCATGTCTATGATTATTTCTTCGTGATGAATGATTTATTAAAAAAGATGATAATTTTTCCTAGCAGCTATCTGGAATATAATGAAGTATCAAGAATATCATCAAAGGGGTAAGTCTTGAAATTTATTGAGCCCTTACATTAAAAGATTTAACACACATTGGAGTATTCACTGTTTCATTTAAAGACCTACAATAATTTGTAACCTTCTGATATAATTGCCGCAATATTATTGGTGACCCAGATGTGATAATATTTTGTTTTGCCATGGACAATGATAAAACTGCCCAGCTGAAGCTAGCAAGGTGAGGGTGAAAATTTCGTGATTTTGGGCCGAAAGACCTGAGATGTGGTTTTAGCAGGTAGAGGCCCAATTTGAAATTAGTGGAATTAAGACCGAAGAAACAATGTTCAACTATTTGGTCGTTCAATTAGAGCCTAGATTTATGGAGAACATCTGAGCTATCATAAAAGACTCTATATGAGCAACAAATATTCGGCTGCTAAGAAACGATTACTCAACACTTTTAAGGAAAGTGAAAATCACCACATTAAATGTCTGCTCACCGGGTTGGAACTCGGCAACATGAAACCCAGCCAGCTCCTTCTCAGAATGAAGTCTCTGTTGGTAGAAATGTAGGAGAATATTATGCGATCTCTTTGGCTGGAAAAGATGCCAGATGCTGTAAAAAACATTCTAGTGGTTAGTGACGAAAATCTGAACAAGTTGGCCACAATAGCTGATAGAATTGCGAAACTAAACTCACGCCAGAAATCGGCTGCTGTCAGCAAAAATACAGTGGAGGAAGAGTTACAGCAGAAAATTGCTTCATTAGAGCTTCAAATTGCCCGCATGACTGCCCAGAACTCCAGACCATGGATTTGCAACTTCAGTAGGAAACGCAGTAGCCATTCGAGGTGAAGACAGAAATTTGATGAAAAAGGTAAATATTGTTATTAAAATTTTAAATTTGGCACTAAATGTTATCCTGAAAAAATGTAAACAACCTTGTGAATGGAAACAGTTGGGAAACGTAAACCAGCAATAAACTCCACAGCCAGTTCTACTGCAGGTAATTATTATAATTGCCGCAAATTCCGACTATATGTCACCGACAAAAAATCAGGATAACGGTTTTTACGGCAACTTCAACAGGAACATTATATGCTGCCACTGACACTTATGAGATCCCAACTTATGGTGTAAGAACTCTCAATCTTAATTTGGGACTCAGAAGACAATTTCAATAGCCATTTATCATCGCGAAGGTTGATAAAGGTATCATTGGGGCCCTTTTCAACTACTTATTGATATTCATAATAGCTATCTGTAATTGTCATAATAGTTATCGATGGTATTACTCAGTTATTTGTAAAAGCAGCAGTTAGGTTTATCTTAGATGAACACATCATCTGCAGACTGAATAATAACCATAAATCAAAGTTTTATGAATTATTTAAATCTTACCCCGACTTAACTAAGCCATATAAAAAGCCAAGTAACATATAAGCCAAGTAAACATGATGTGAAGCACCACATAACAACCAAAGGGATGCCTGTGCATTCACAAGCTTGTCCACTCGATCCTGAAAACTTGCCTTAGCCAAGCAGGAATTTCAGTTCATGTTGGAGAAGGGAATCATTCGACCATCAAAATCTCAATGGGCTAGTCCCCTCCCTACATTTAGTCAGTAAAAAGGATAAAAGAGTTAGAGCCTGCGGTTATAGACGATTAAATGACCAAACCACACCTGACCGTTAACCAAATCGAAGATTTTCATTTTATCTTCCAGAGGGAAAATATATTTTCAAAGATTGATCTCGTAAAAGCAAACCATCAGATATCAATCGCTGAAGAAGATAAACCAAAGACTGCCATAATTACCCCTTTCGGTTTATTTGAATTCAATGTTATGAGTTTCGGACTCAGAAATGCATCGGCTACCTTTCAGCATTTCATTAATGAAGTTTTCTTCGGCTTGGATTTTCTATTCCCATATTCAGACGATGTGCTTATAGCATCATCATCTGAGGATGAAGACAACATCTGCAGATAGTGTTTGAGAGCCTAAGTGTATATGGCCTCTGCCTAGCAAGGTTCAAGTCATCTTAGAATACCTACTGGCTGTGATCGGCATGATAAATTTTTATTGCAGGTATTTGAGAAATGCTGCTCAAACACAAGCACCACTGCATGAAGTTTTAAAGGGTGCTAAAAAGAAGGATAAAAGAAAATTCCCTGGAATGAGGAGGCAATACAACAATTTGAAAAATGTAAGCATGATTTAGCTCATGCTGCCCTTTTATGTTTCCCCTCACCTGGACTTCTGTTATCATTGCACTGATGCATCCGACTGGGCTATTGGCTTGGTACTACAACAGTTTGAAGCAGGAAACTGGAAGCCAATTGCTTTCTATTCAAAGAAATTGAATGATGCTCAGAAATCTTACAGCCCTACAATTGTGAACTCTTGGGTATATTATCTTTCAGTGAAACATTTCAAGTATATGCTAGAAGGTAGAGAATTTGTAATTGTAACAGATCATAAGATATTGACCTTTGCTTTTAAGAAAAAAAAAGAGAGAGAGAAAACGTCTCCGAGAGAACTGCGTCAACTACAATACATTCCGCAGTTCACCACAGATATTCAGCATATTAGTGGACAAGAAAATGTGGTTGCGGACATTCTATCACAAATTTCTGTTATTGGTTATGAACAAATTGCCGTAGAACAAAGTACAGATCCAGAATTGAAAGATCTAATGGAAAGTGACATGACACTTAAATTTAGCCAGTCCATACTTCCATCTACAAAAATTTTATGGTGTGATAACTCACAAAAAAAGATTTGGCCTTATATTCCAAGTAGTTTCAGGAGAAAACTTTTTGACCAAATTCATGTGTTCTCACACCCTAGCATTAAATCTACCATTAAACAGATGACTGCTAGTTTTGTGTGGCCTGGAATGAAAAAACAAATAAAAGACTGGGCCCAAGCATGTATCAGATCCCAGAAATGTAAAGTTACTACGCATACCAAATCTAAATTTGCAGAATAGATAACCAGATACCCGTTTCAGTATAGTGCATATTGATCTCATTGGCCCATTACCCCCTTCAAATGGGTATGCATATTTTTTAACCAGCATCGACCAATTTACAGGTGGATGGAAGTATCCCATTACCATACATCACTGCAGAAGTTGTAATCAAAGCCTTCTATGAGCATTGGATTTGCAGATTTGGGATCCCATATAAATTATGGATCAAGGAACACAGTTTCAATCACAGTTGTTCGGGAATTTGGCTGTAATATGTGGGGCTAAAGTCCTCCACACTACAGCATACCATCCCCATTGCAATGGAAAAATTGAGAGGTTTCATAAGACATTGAAGACTGCTATAAAAGTACATAATAATGCTCAGTGGACTGAAATATTACCAACAGTTCTGTTGGGTCTTAGATCTGCTTTACGATATGACACAAATCACTCGATAGACCAAATGGTATCTGGAACAAACTGGTGAATTTTTAGATCCACCCAATTTCAAAGTTGATCCAGCTACCTTTGTGGGTATGCTGATAAACTACATGGATAACTTAAAACCAATAAAACCATGGTGTGCTACGTATTAGAAAGTTTTTATCCAAAAAGATTTAAAGTCATTTCTGCATGTTTGTGAGAACAAAGTGAAAAAGGCCACTTGAACCAATTTATACGGGACCATTTCAAGTATCTGACAGAAATGAGAAATATTTTTCTGTGCTCGTTAAAGGCAAAACAGTTAATATTTCTGTTGACAGACGAAAGTCCGCATACATGCTAGCTACTGATTCTGATGCTGTTCCAGACAAAGTCACTGTGAATAACAAAACTAACCAACATTCAAGCGAAAAGTTTTCCCAAGCTATGGATGACAGCAAAACTCTTACAGACCAGACCCATTCCGGTAGACATGTAAACTTGCCTGTGAGGTTTTGAGATCGAAATTAAGCCAACAAGTGTCTCTCCATTCCTCACCACTTGTACTTAGTGTCATAACTTGGTTGATGGTGAGGGAGTGATGTTGGCAACTGCTCCGGTAAAAAGAAAGAGAAGAAAACAGTTATTGATTCCAGCTTTCTTGGCAACGGCTAGAAACCAGATAACTGTAGAACTAGCATTATTATTTTTAGAACTTTAAAAAACTAGATTTTAGGAACTTTTGAATTGGCTGTAATAGAATATTGTTGTTAAAATGATTATCCTTAAAACTAAAAATGTAAATAATATTATGTTAATACAAAACTAAGAAAAGCTAAGTCATGTTTATGATTATTTCTTCATAATGAATGATTTATTAAAAAAGGCGATAATTTTTCCTAGCAGCTATCCGGAATATAATACAGTATCAAAAATATCATCAAAGGGGTAAGTCTTAAGTCTTGAAATTTATTGAGCCCTTATATTGAGATTTAACACAAATTGGAATATTTACTATCTTATTTAAAGACCCGCAATAATTTGTAACCTTCTGATATAATTGCCACAATAGGTTAAGATTTTTTTTAAAGTTCTGGGCATTTAAAATATTTTTTGTTTTTTTATTCTTATTGCAACATTTTATCACTAAATTTATGATTCTGATACTATTCATAAGAAAAATGTGCATGTATTTTAGTATTAATAAACTTTTACGGGTTTGTTAGACTTTTGATTACAAAAAACTACCAATAAAAGTTTTAAAAATGTATAAAATTCAATGAAAAATTTATATATTACAAGCAAATATGCACAATACACATAATTATAAAATATCTTGAAGTTTGAATGAAAAATAAGAATTTTTTTATTATAACGTTTCATGTCCCCTTACGACTTAAGGGTACATGTGGCTTAAGTTAACCATATGGATATACACAGGGTGTTTCAGAGAGCATGGGACAAACTTGGAGGGGTGGTGGAGCGTACTAAAACATACATTTTTTTATAGGAATGTAGGGTCTAAAGTGACGGGTTAAGGCAGGAACGGGGGGTGGGGGGGGGGGGGGGAAAAAAAAAAAACGACACAAGAGGAAAATGTGTTTATGTACAAAATCAATGTTACTGAAATGAGAAATCTGTTTAATGGTCGATGGTAAGGCATTTGTGAATTATTTAGCCAATATCTTTGAAAAACTGAATATATTAACTAATCAACTTCAAGAAACAAATAAAACTCTTTGTACTTGAATTTCAGTTTTCCACCGTATGTTTTGAAAACTTGCTTACTAATGTCTGCTCAATAATTTCAAAGTGATTTCTTCCTAAAACCTACAACTCAAGTTTCTTTAATAGCATTTCAATTACTGAATATTAAAAAAAAGGGGGGCTAAGTATTTTAGAAAGCCTTAAATGGGGCATAGCACAAAAAAAAAAAAAAAAGGTTGGGAGACACAATTTTACAATGAATAAGTTCTACAACCAAAACCTTATTATTGATCACAGAAAAAAAATTTAATTGTCTCTTTTTATGCCACACTGGGGAAAAGATATTGTCAATCAGAAGATTAACTCATGTATTCAAAAACACAGAAAATTTTACAGCAATTATGTTAAGATACTGAATGGAATGCCATTATATTTCTGGAACCATACTTTTTAAAAATGATTGCTGACAAACTGCTCTAGCAGATAATTTTGTGCTGAATATAATGCACAATTTAACTAATCTTGGAAATAAATCAATCCTAAATTAATGGCCATTAGTTTAAAAAATGCTGAATTTTACAGAAGCATTTACAAGGGAAAAGAAATATGAGAAGGATGATAAATGTGATACAGAGAAACAAAAAGAAGATTCTATATGAGAAAAGTGGTATAATCTATGTCATTTTTATTTTAGTGACAAATTTGACAATTAGTGATTTAGATGACACTGACACACTGTAGTCATCTTAATTATTAAACAATCCTGTAAAGAAGACATGCTTTAGAGTGAAAAACAGCATTAATACAGAAACTGCTTTCCTTCATGCCTTTGAAAATGATAAATACTTCTGAGAAATTGCATTCTTGTGAATGATCTTTCTCCAACCTAAATGAGACCAAATATATAGTATGGTAGACATTAAAATGTTTAATTTCACCATCAAATATAAGTACTGCTTTATGTATAAAGCAAATCCAAATAGATGCATTTCTTTTTTATCGTAGAGGGTAAATAATTTTTATGCAGTCGAGCAGTTGTTAATTCACTGCTGTTTAACTGAACACAGTGAAGCACATAATGGTTACCTAATATCAGATTATGAAATATCTTCCTTTAAATAACCTATTGTATCTATATACTGCTTTATTTCCTGTCTAATCAGTTTTTATTATTTAATAAATCACAGAAGAAATAACACCCAAAGCGAATTCATTTTTGTTTTTGATATTATTGCAATTCACCATGTTTGTTCTGAAGTATCAATCCCTGTCTCACCCACTTTCCTTAATTCTTAAATTTTAAGTGACCCGAGATTAAATGCTTGAAAATCAAAGTTTTAAATTTAAAAATATCACTAAAAGTTACTGAAAATGCTGCTAGCAATCTATATCAAATAGGATTAGCAGATTCCAATGGATAAATACTTCAGTAAAGTGGTGAATGTTATAACTCTCCGAGGGTTATGTATATAAAATTTCATGTCGAACAATGGTTTCTCATTCATTATGCATGAAATTTTCTGCGATATCCTGATCCATCCGATTTAGAGTTGGATGTACACTAGAACAAAAGCAGTCAGAGTACAATGTGAGATGGTCATTTTGGAATTATAATCGAGAAAATAGCACTTATGACATTCCGAGGAACTTTGAAATTTCAAAGCCAAACCCATAATGCTTGGAGAATTAAAAATTATTGCATGCATTTATAACAAAATTTCATTTAACTCTGCATCTAATTCACAAAAAAAAAATTTCTTTCTTAAAAAATACAGTATAAAATAATTTATTTCTTTTAGCTACAGTATTTGCTACTTATCTTCCTAATTAAATGTTAATTTTATTAATGGATAGCTGCAAACCTTGAAATATTAAAAATCAGGAAATTTTTCCAAGAAAACTGGGAGGCCTTCATGCTGAACATTGACAACATATCAAATTAACTCCAAACTAGCTTTAGTTCACTTGATAATGCATTTTTCAGGTTACTGAGCTATTTGTAATATAACTCTGATGTAAAATATATCAGCATTTAATTATATATTCTGAATTTTTTACTAATTAACTGCACGTGAAGGGATTTGAAATCCTCTTTTATTCAATCACTATTATTTACAAACTTCCCAACTCGGGAGTGATACAGAAAGTAAAAGACCGCACTTGGGTCGAACTTAACAATCAAATAATATTTAAATACTAAACCTAAAATAGAAATTAAATCAAAATTTGCTCACAGAGCGATTCGCGGAGATTGGCCTCTACCTAAAAGGGTGCATAGCAAGATATACTAATACTAACGCACTTCAAATTGTTTTACAATGCAATCACGTAGTAAGCACTATGGCTTATAAATTTAAACTGCTAGCTGGTCAGGCGAATGTTGAGCAGAGTGACCGTGGTCTGAGACTAAGCTCTCTCACACTGAGAGGTTTCTACCTCTGGCTTAAAAAGTACTTCGCTGTACTTCAAAATTAGCATAAGCTGAAAATGCGCGCTTCTTCTGACAGGAAGTTGAAACAGAGAGGAGACAGACAGATTTAAATTAAAATAAAACTTGGTTAGTTTAACTAAAACCTTACATATCATCTGAAGTATTATCTAATTGCTGCCACATATTCTATTCAAATACTACAAATCTAAAACGATGTTGTAAAAGAAATTAAACAAAAAAAAAGGGGGGGGTAAGAAAGAAACAGTTTTTCAAAGACGATTCGGTATTTCTTATTCAATTAGTTCAGTTCTCCCTTTGCGACAAAGCAAAAATACATAAAAACTCAAAATATCAATATTAAAAATTCCAAAGTAAATCTTAAACGCTTATTTCTTGAATAAGTTCCAGAATGGATTAAGCATGACTTAATTCGCAATAATAAAAGCAGGCATTATTTGTTATTGCAAAGCTTAGTTTCTCTACATTGGCAACAAATACACTATTCGGTTAAGTTTCAAATGTACACAAATATGGCTGCTATGGCCAAAAAAATTAGGCTTAGCCACATTTAAACTATAGCATGCATATTAACTAAAGGCATAAAAAAACTTAACTGGAAGATAAAAACAAAATAATTCAATCATTTTTAAAGCAAAAACTGCACAATTATATGTTATGCAACTTATAAGAATAAAGAAACTGAGCTCACTAAGCCAAGTAACACAGCGGATATATATATATTTATGTACTTTTGGTGCAGCCAATTGCAACCAAATTATGAGGTTCACATCTACATGTTATAACAGTCGTAAACACAAAATTTCAATGTTCTGAGGCTACTCACTTTTTGAGTTATGTGAGATACATACATACGTACACACAAACACCACGAAAAATCTTTTCAGAATCCATTTTAAATCAGTTATATATATATATATATATATATATATATGGAGGGAAAGGAGTTCTTCGCTCTGTCCTTATGTACAGATGTCATGCAAAAACATCCTCAGGGTTGCCACTCAAACAGGAGAATGAAATTCCCCAACTTTTTCAAGTTTTCCAGGTGTGTTTTAAGAAAATTCCAGTCTATCCGCGTAATGCACTTTGGTTGCGCTAAGAGGTAAATTAATTATGGTACCACTTGAAAACACAAAAATTTTCCATTTATATATGACTTATATATTATCCCCAAAGATTACTATTATAACTATAATACAGCAGCAAGCAGTATGAATCACAATACCAATCGGTGTGGCATATTAGTTTTGCAACAAAACTTATTCCAGTATTAGAGCTCCCATCTTCCAAGAAAGACTCCAAAAATGGCAATGATGTGCCATACTAATGTACATCAATACATACAAGCATTCTTCAACTAAGCTTAACATCAGACTTGTCATGCTGTTTCTGAATTGACTCATGTTACTTTTATATCAAACTACTAATAATGGCACAGACCACGGCAGTTTATTTACAAATGCTAAATCTTGGTTTTAATGCATCATTAGTTTATGGGTTTTACAGTATTTTTCACAAACTTAATTTACACTGCAAGTGTTCAGCCATTATAATCTGACTATAATCACAAAAAACACAATATGAGGAACCTACAACTTTAATTAAAGATACACATATATATACAACATAATAAAAACAAACTCAGAAGTAATGACCAGCGGGAATTTTGATGGCATAGAAGTGTTGACCCATAATGAATAGGAAATTGGAGGCAAATGCACATTAAATCTTCATTTTTTATTTCAGCAAACATGCTGTGGCCACAATCAAGTTGGCACACTAAATGTGTCTATTCCAAAAAACTTACATTTTAGATTAATTTTCGGTAAGATAGAAAGAGCAGACAAACAGCAGTACAGCTAGGCCAAAGCCTTGAAAGCAAGTGCATTATGTTTGGGGTGAAATCTTAATTCAGACTTAGTTTTGGTTCTCCATGCATTTTGATTAGACAGTTAATACTTCTGCAAAATTACTATTGGCTGGTTGAGTTTTAGTTCCATTTATATCACCAGAAATATGTAAGAGTATATGACATGGATTAATCCAGAAATGGCACATTGCAGAGAGATATTACTATTTTTTTAATTGAGAAGGGAAATTTACGCTGCTAATTTCATCTTTTACATATTCTTTATTTTTCTTACATACATACATAATTTTAAAAAAAAAAAAAAAACTGCCTCTTTTTCTGGTGGAGATGCAGCATCAGAGGTGTTTTAGCCTCGATTATCACTTTTTCATTGATTCACTTTTCAGATAAATAGATATTGCCACTAAATGTTACAGCCATGCATTATTTTTAAAAAAATATATGTCAATATAAATATAAGAATGCAGCCAACAAATGTTATCACACTGTACTGTTCTTAAAGAATTAATATAGTGAATTAAAAAACATGGCAATACTTTACAACACTACATTTCGAAGATGTGCTGTTTTTAAATATTTTGTGATTTTGCTGTTGAATTTTATGAGATATAAACATGAAGAATGTGATATTTAATAAATAAACTCATAAAAAATTAATAATAAAAAGATAAAAAAAGTTCTGTGAGTCATCTTACTAACAAAACTGAATATTGATATGATGAACTGAGAAAAGACTGAAAGAAATAGAAAAATGCATGCAAACACTTAACATTATATTCGGAATTCTAAACAAATGCTGCTTTAAGTTTTATGATTTTGCTGTTGAGTTTTATGTGACGTAAGTGTGAAGAAAGCAACATTTAATAAAAGGCAAAAAAGTTAAAAAGACAGAAAGTTTTGTGAGTCATCTCCTTAAGATAAGTGAACATTGATTATGATGAACTAAAAAATGACTAGAAATAGAAAAAATATAGCAACACTTAACATTCTATTAAGAATTCTCAAAATATGCTGCTTTTAAACAGTTTGATTTTACTGTTCATTTTATGGCACATAAAAATGAAAGCAGTGTAAAATAAATAAAAAAAAAAGTTGTGTATTAATAAAACTGAATATTGATATGACAAGCAAAAAGACTGAAAAAATAGAAAAATATATGTTTAACATCCTAACGGGAATTCTATAGCCATGCTGCTTTTAAACACTTTGTGATTTTACTGTTGAATTTTACGTGGTGCAAGTGCAAGAAAGCAATGCTTAATGATACAGTTAGAAAGACATAAAAAAGCGGAGAGGGCTGTGTCAACAGAAGTGAGTCCCAAAGCAGATTGGTAAGCCTCTGATTCTGAATCACTTCATGGCCCCCCTTTTTTTGGTACAACATATATTCTTTACAGTAGATTTATTGTAGAATCACAAGTAACTGGTACAAAATAAACTTGGGTATTGAACACGCACTAAAAGTTAACACTCATTGCAGTCAAAATGGCACTTGACTTAATCTAAGCATTTCTAACAGCAGCTAAAAATTCTGATATTTAAAAAGGATTACTGGTACACACCAAAAACAAAATGTGACAGCACGACTTTCTTGTACCACTTGTTAAATTATACACATCTTCTGCTGAATTTCATTAGAGATATACTGCTCATTCAATTAATTCAGTTTCAAACTTGCAGCACGGCAAAAATATATAAAAACTCAGCCATCTTTATTTAAAATTGCAAAGTACAGGAAAATATAAAACACAAAATAGTAAATTTTTTTAAAACTATTAAAATTAGAATTTCTACGCAAAAACAAACACTCAGCTGGCAGAAAGACAGATTTTTTGGTGCACAAAAAATGTCACAAGGTTCAAATTGTGTTGGACTGCTTCTAGTAGCACAAGCATGAATTCCAATAAATGCCCTGGCCACTTAGCTTGCTGGATCTTAAACCAATTGAATACATTTGGGATGTCATGGAGCCGCAGCTCAGAGTCCAAACTCTTGAAATATCTTGATTTTGCATGATCACTGCTTAGACATTTAGTACAACTCGTCTCCAGTCATTTGCCAAGAACATGCGGCATCCATGCAAAGGTGAGCTGCAGTTGTTTTGTGGGCCAAAGGTCGTGCAAAACGTTATTGAGTAGGTACCCATAATGTTTAGTCTCTAGTGTATATATTAAAGTACACTTTCAGCTTCAAATAAATATCATTAGAATTTTTCTACCACAAATCTCCCTGCACGCCCCTTGCCCAAAATAGGGATTCAGTAATTGTTAACAAATTTGTGATAACAAATAATGTTTTTTAAATAATGCAAGATGAAAACAATGAGACTTTGGTAAATCCCTTTTTTGACTTTAAATGCAGACAAATTAAGCTATATTAAGAATTTTTCTTCACTACTTTATGAAAAATCAAATTACGAAAGAAGTAACATTTCATAGCCATGTATATATTGGGTTTCAAAAGATTCACGCCACAGCAAATATCAACGGTGCAAACAGTTTATGTTGCCGTGCTTTAGTTTGTCAAATGATTTTTGGAATTAGAAAGAAAGGGACTTGCTTTTGAAAACTGTGTTGTGTGAAATTTGTAAAAAAATAGCATAACCATTAAATACAAGGTATCCAAAATGGAACTATCACACCATAAGATTAGAACCATCATTTACCTCTAATTCTGTGGCAAAAAGTCAGTTAAAGAATGTCACCTCATTATGTGTACACCTTTAGATACTGATGACTTTAGATGAGCTTTAGATATCACATGACACTCTTAAGGTTGGGTACCAAAAGTTCAAAAACAAGGACTATAACATTCAAGAAATAGAGTGCTCAGGATGGCCTACTGATTTTGATGAGGCTTGCCTGAGAGAACTTGAGAAAGAAGATCAGTAGGCAACCATCCGAGAGCTTCGTAAGGAGTTAAATGTTAGTGCCCTGTCCATTAGTCACACTATGCATCACATAAACTTGATGTACAAGTTTAATTGCTAGGTGCTCATGCAGTAAAGCAGATAAAGACAGACTTGTTCGAGGCTGCACTAAACTGCTCAAACATTAACGCAAGGTCAAAATTTTGGACCGAATTGTCACTTGTGATGAAAAGTGGATTTACTTTAGCAGGGTTTGTACACATTTCTGCACATGGAAATTAAATACTTTCAAGGACCATTAATTAAAAAAAATTAAGGACCTGTCAATAAATTGGAACTGAATAACTTCAATCAAATATATTATCTAGGCCTACATTCCATCTCTGTAATATCATCCTAAGAATAAAATTGACTGGTACACAAGAGGCATTTTTATTAAACATAATTATACAGCAAATCTGAGAATGAAATCAACTTTATAAAATTTATTATGCAGCATTAAATATTTTACACTTAAATTAGTTGAACATACAATGCAAGAAAAAACATCATGACCATGTAATCAATAACACACTGCATGACATTTTTCCTGAAAACAGCTACAACACTCCTTGGTATGGATGTCACAAGTTCTTGGTAGATGACTGGAGACAGGTTGCACCAAATGTCTAAGCAGTGGTAAAAAAAAAAATTGAGATATTCCAACATAGTGGGGCTTGAGCTCTGACCTGCCCCTCTATTGCATCCCAAATGTGCTCTATCGGGTTAAGATCCAGCGAGTTAGGTGGCCAGGAGATTAATTGGAATTCATCCTCCTCTCTAACACAATTCAAGCCTTTTGGCAAGGGGTGTTGTCCTTCTGGAAGACTGCATTTGAAGTTGGGAAGACAGATGCTATGTAAGTGTGCAACTGATTCACATGTTCAGATAATCTGCAGCCTTCATGGTCTGTTCTACCACAACTAAGGATCCCACAGCCGCCCATGAGAATGTCTTCCAGAGCATAATACTACCACCAGCAGCTTATGTATGATCTGCTGTATAGAGGAGGGGAGCAATTCTTTGCCTGGAAGATAGCATAACCTGCATGCCCATAGACATGATGAATAAAAAAATTGTTATTCAATCAGCCAGGCAACTCACTTATCCATCGTCCAGCCTCTATGTTCCCGGGCCCACTGTAGTAGTAACTGACAATAACACTCGGTCAACAGAGGCACAAGAGTCAGATGTCTGCTCCGCAGTCCCATATCCAACAGAATCCATTGAACTGCATGTTCCAAAGCACTTGCTCTTGGACCTGCATTGTAGCTGAGGCATTATCTGCTGCCTTTTTTGCTATACAAGCAGGACAGTCTCCACTGTCCTTTGAAGTCTACCACTGGTTTCACCACCATTTATCCACTTTGCATAAATATTAACAACCACAGAACGTGAATGACCTACCAGTCATGCAGTTTCGAAGACACTCGCTCAAAGTCTTTGGGCTATTACAATCTACCGTCTATCAAATTTGCATAGATCAGCACCCTTTCCTATCACTCGCAAAAGTAAATGCAATAATGATTCCTTACCTTATTCACTGGAATTAAATACCATTCCCACTTAATCACATACCCTGCACATCATCCAGATGAGTTCATTGAAAAATGTAGAAACAGTCATAATTTATTGCTTCTTCAGTATGTATTTGAATGAAGATTAACGACATTTTATGTATGTCTTAATAACAGTTAGCTAAAAACTGAGTTTTTCTTTTATGTCTTATTTTGTCATGTACTTGCTCAGTCTAGAGATTTAGTAAATAGAGGGCAGATTTTATATCAAATGGTACAGGTTAAAATGAGAAGCAAAATTATAATCAGCATGACTTGTAACAGAATATTGGCTGCTGCTTGCCTAGACAGAGACTTGCTGATCAGAACAGACCTGATGTAGACATGGTTGGCAAGTTTTAAAAGTTATGCTGTCAGTCTGATGCAGTTAGTGTCGTAGCTTCATCTGAGTTCCTGGGGTTACAATCAAGTTAATATACTTTAAGGTTTCAATAATTCACTAAAGCACCAAAGGGGATAAGTTGTTTTGCATTATTTTAAGTCTCGTTAGCTGTAAGTAATAAATTTTACATTCAATTAATTTTTACATTTTTGTGTTGTATTTTGTGGCAACGGAATGGATTAATGTTTGATTTATGATGCACAGATAACTATTAAGGGTGAGCAGTTAATTACAAATTATTAAATTAGGAGTTAGTTATTCTTAGTCATTTACATATCCACTATTACATTTTATTTAAAAATATTTGTTAAAAAAGCACTATTAAAATCACAATCAAATAACATTTCACAGTTTAAAAACAATTTAATTTATGACATTGATACTTAAACAATATCAAGATAATTAAACATTAAAAGTATGTTTTGTAGCAACAACATACAACAAAGTATTTATGCATCTTTTTAATTTGAAACCTTCCCAGACATTTTGGTTAATTTATATCAACTTCCTTCTGTTTACGCATCTTTTCTAACATTTGTTTCAAAATGCAAACCTCTAGTTTCTGTTTTACATACTAACCTATCAATCTCTCAACATTGTACACTGTGTAAAAAAAGGGGCTGACAGTTTATATCTCCTGTTCTACTGGGCCAATTGACAAAATTCAAATTCCGTTTTCCATGTCTCGAAAGCAGGACTTAAGATATACATTAGATTTATATATAGCTTTGTTCTAATATAGGTATTTTGACAAAATATGGGATTTTTTCGGAAATAACATATCAATTTTTTTTTCATATTTCGATTCTACGACTCAAATTATGCCCAAACATTAAATTTTGTAAAATCTAATGCGAAATTTACAGAGAAATTCAAAAATTTAATTTGACAATTTTTTTTTTCAGTCTGAGCCAAGAATAATTCACTTGGCGAACTTCTTAATATATGGCAACCTATTTTCCTTTCTCTTCCATAGTGCAGAAGCAGAAAAAATGTCCCATTGTTCCTAGCTTTTTATATTGTGGACGATCGGGAAAAAAGTCACATCGTTCCTTCTTTCAAATAATTTTAACAAAGAGTTGCAAACTACATTTTCGTTATTATTGCTTTCAACAAATATGCCAAATTTCAAAAAGCGTCAATATATAAATTCCCGTATATCTTCAGAAATTTTGAACAAAACCTCAATTTTTTGGAGGTATGCTTATAAATACATCTACTTTAAAATGATTGTAAAAATTTTATGCTTGTAATTCAAAATTTTTTTGAAAAATTTATAAAAATTACTTAATACAAATTTTAAAAATAAATCATAAAAAATGGATGAATTTTATTTGAAATGAACCTAAATTTCAAACTTTGTTGGAAGGAATCAAAAAACTTTCATAAAAAAAGAGATGTTACACTGGTGTGCAAAACTTAAGCAAGAGCAGAGTTTTTTGCCATAACTCCACGAGAAATCAACTGAAAGACATGAAATGCAGAAATGAAGGAGAGTATTATGTACGTAAAGGATGACGAAAGCATCGGAGCTGAAAAAGGAATACAATGCATACGGTATGGAATCAAACAAAAACAAGCTTTATTGAACGCATAGTATCGTGACTCATGATTGTCTATCCAAGAGGAAGAACAAGCAGATGTTCCTTAATATGTGATATGCCCTCCCCTCACTGCAATGGTTGCTTCGCACTGTCTCCGCATACTCAGAACCAGCTGGTGCAACATTTCTTGCGGTAGGAGTGCCCATTCCTCAATCAGCATCTGTTTGAGTGGTTGGGTGTTCGGAGGATGTAAGCTTGCTGCAATGCATCTCCCCAAAGCATGCCACACATGTTCGATGGGATTTAAATCTCGGGACTACGCTAGCCAATCCATTCCAGTGAGATCTTCACTTTCCAGTAGCTTCTCAAAAGCAAGAGTCCGATGTGGCCGTGCATTGTCATCCATAAAAATTAAGTCTGGGCCAATGACACCTCGCAACAGACGCACATGGGGAAGGAGTACCTCCTCACAATAGCGATCCCTGGTTAAAGACCCTCTGTCAAAAACGTGGAGCTCAGTTCGCCCGTTCAGGACAATGCCTCCCCAGACAAGAACTCCAGGACCACCATTACAGTGTCTTTCCTTGATGTTACTGGGATAAAACCAGGTCGCGACCTCTCTCCAAATCAAAATGCGTCGAGAATCGCTTCTGATACTGAACCGATTCTCATCTGTAAAGAGGACACGACTCCATTGATCAGTTGTCCAGTTTTTGTGCTCCCTGCACCACTGTAAACGGTGGCATCGGTGTCACGGGGGGGGGGGGGGGGCAGCATTCAGGACTGTGGCTGAAGAGGCCCCCTTTGTGAAGGCATCTAGCCACAGTAAACCGTGACACTGGTCGCCCCATTGCTGTACAGAGTTGCTGAGAAATGGCGCTTGCTGACTGCTGTCGGCTTCTTTTCGCCTGCAAGACAATATATCGGTCATCCCCTGCAGATGTCGTCCTCGGGCGGCCACCACCAACTTTTCTAGCAGCTCTACCTGTGGTCTGGAACGCTTTCCAAGCACACGAAATGACACTTTTGTTGATTCCGAACTCTGCAGCTACACTGGTGACAGTACGCCCCTCCTCCAGCTTTCCGATCATTCTTCTACATGTGAAGTCGTCCAGGTAATTTCTTCTAGCCATATTTCACAAACTGACTCACTGGCATTTGCAGCGAATATGTTGAATTGTGTCTCCGTCCTTCCTTTTATTCTACCGTTTAGCTGCGCGCGCCGACATCACGCGGTTTGTGTATGCTCATGTCGCCTCTGACGTTTTCCCTGATATTTGCATACGCATGACGTTTCTACTGACTTACGTGTTCATTGTACTGATCTCCAGACCTGCTTTTCTGCAATTTCATGGCTATCTGCTAAATTTTTACATTGCTGCTTAAGTTTTGCACACCAGTGTAATAAAAATATACCGAATTGAATTAATATTGAGAAGCTAAAATTTTGAGAGCTAATTTTTTAAAAACTACTCGTGTGATTTTTACAAAACTTGGGATGGGCAATTTTGTGTCAAAATACCTACATGAAAAATGCAATTTGAAGTTCGTCAATCGGCTCAGCAGAACATGAGATAAAGAACTGTTCCCGCCCCCTTTTTTTTACTTACTTAGTCCAAAGGGGCTTTGTCCCTAAAGGACTATTGTTTTCGTTTTGCAACTTTGCGTTGGAAACATTAAAAGTCTGAATCACTTTTAAAACTGTTGCCACAAAATATTGCAGTACTGTATTATATTTAAAGAAATTAAATAATCACGAATTTGCATAAATCTATGTAATCTATTTCTTCAAATGTGATGAAACAATGGTCCTAGAGCCATCCAATTTTGAATAATGCACGTTTCCACCTGAATATGTGCATCTAAAAGCCCGAATTTGGAATTTGCTTTATTATCTATTTTATATTTCATAAAACTTTTACAAATTTTTGATGAACAAACGATTTAAAAGCAAGCAATGGCAACACTCTACTGGGGGGGGGCTTTTTATCTAAAGTGCATGGAACTATGTATCAGAAATTCTAAAGATATACTCATTTAAAAATTATTTTGCGATATTGCTGTTCAACTGAATTTTATGGTTTAAGTGCCAAGAACATGATATTTAATAAATAAAGGTAACACACAAAACGTTAAAAAATGCCTTTTTGGACATAATTTAAAATTTGAAACATTTCAGTGGTTCCCCCCTCCCCAGTGTACCTACGAAGTTTTACCTGATCTGGTAAAAGTTAAATAGTCCAAAACCACTGACAGACGTGATACAAATTATCGGCATATCTGAAAGTAACTGCAAACTCTAATAAAAGTTTAAACAAACCTCTTTAAACAGAACTTAGAACATAAAGGCATGTTCTTATGATAACAAAATTAACTTCAGCTTATGGTAGTGTAGCAAAATTGGAACAGTCAAGTTCGAACTAAAAATGTGAACTAGTGGTCAAAGCCTACGCAATTTAATTTTAATCTAAATTGGCTCAGTAATTCTAACATCACAACAAATTCAAATGTCAGTAGAGATTATGCAAAAACAAATAATTACAAATTACCAGAGCTTGCAATAACTAATGCAGCATGTAAGCAGAGGCCAGAATCACACTCTGTCTTACAGCCCAAAAACGTAACTGATTTGCATAGGAAACAGAAAGGAGAAATTATATTAAGAATTTTATTTCTTTAGTAATATGAACATTGAGAACAATACAAAATGATATATGGTCAGGGCCAGTTACAGAGCCAGTGTGGCAGAATTTTTAGAATTTAGTGATGCATTGAACAAAATCTAGGACTGGCAAAAAAGAATTTAAAACAGGCACTTGGAGCAGAATTTAGGAAGACAATAGGCAGCAGAATTTAGGACCCACAGAGATTGCATGAGTTAGCAAATGCCTAGTGTCAGCCCTGTATATGACGCATTTAGACATATAAGATGAATCTTTTAAATTGTCAGTTTTCAATTTCTTTATAAACAGAGTAACTTCTTTCTATCGATGCTGATCCATATGATAAGATTAGAAGCATTTTTAATATTTTTCATGCCTGTGTCTACTGAAAAGAAGAAAAAATAAAGGAACATAAACACGTTAAGAAAAAGACTTCTAGTATCAGAAGTAAAACTTTCAAATGTTTTCATTGTTCTCAAAATTCTCCAAAACAGTAAGAAATTCATCACAAACTTTCTGTAAAATATATCCCTTGTGTGTTAATACCATGAAGACATTTTTCATTTTGTCACATTTTTCTGGAATCTTCTAAAATTGTGAGTCTATAAAACTTGCCTTCAAATCCTTCTCAACTTTCCAGGTTGCTATGGAATTCGAAAGAAAAATGACCCCTACCAATTCTGTAACAGTAAAAAACCAGAATTATTTTGAAAAATCTAAATCAGAGGGGGGGAGGAAGTGTAAAATTAAATTTTATGGAGAAAACTGATGCATATTCTGAGAATTCTGAATATTCTGAGAGAATGACATGGGAAAAACCTCTTACAATGAAAAAATAATAAAAGACTTTGTAATTAACTACATAGCTATTTTGCTTTTGCTAAGAAATGTTTCATAAATTGTGCTTTATAGAACTTATTACCTTGTTGTTTATTTTTCAGATTCAAAATATTGTATAATAAGTCGCCAAAATGGAACGTAATGTCACTTTATAACACGAAAGAGAAAATTAAATATGTTTTATTTTAATGCTTTTTCTTAAATATAATTTCAATATATTGCCATTAATGTAATGAAATTTACCAATGTTACAATGTTTTAAAAATAATCGGCAAAAAATTCCCATATCTCTGAATTAAAAATTTTCTACAGAAATTTATCTTAAAATCAGCAAAATGTTGACAAGTCACCAAATTTAGAACCGTTTAATAAAGGAATTCATCTCCCCCAAGCAAAAATTGTTTAAGAGCTCTTCATTAGAAAAAACCAAATAATCTCGAAATTCTTATGTTTCACTTCTTGCCCCAAAACTCTAGTATTGTACCATTTATATTTGGAACAGGAACAAATTATAACCCATAAACCATTCAAAAGATAACCACATATTTGTCAGAGAATCACCAAAAATATTCCTCCATAATGCAAATTCACACTTAAAATGACAGTCATAAAAAGATAAAAATGAATTTCTATCTTTTTACGACATTCTAGAAATTTCAGGTGATTAAAATAAAAGACCTCCTGCCGATTTTGGCCAAAATTAGGAATTTTAAGGACCAAAAATCAATTTCCAAAAACCTAAGCAGTTTTAAGGACTGTACGAACCCTGTTCAACAACACAGGCTGGAAAAGGGGTTGGTCTGCACCCAGTGAGCCCCTTGGTAGCGTCAAAAAGCGCAATTTGACTAACAAAAAGATCATGCTTTGTATCTGCAGTGGTATTATCTACAAAAAGTATCTGGAAAAAGGTAACACCCTCAACAGTATGGTGTACAGCGAGATGCTACTACTCAGTGTTGATGCTGCTATCAAGGAAAAACGTCAAACTGAATTCCAGTGCAAAAAGTAAGACCACATGTATCTGAATTCACCGGCTGGACTCTGTATGCACTCAAATGGGATCTTTTGACACACCCACCATATAGTCCTGACATCGCTCCTTCAGACTTCTACCTTTTTTCACACCTGCAGCTACATCTTGCAGGCGCTATCTTCCATTATGCAGAGGACATCGGAAGTGAAGTTGATCTGTTTTTGGACTCATGGCCACGAAGTTTCTGGACTGAAGGTTTTGAAAAACTACTAAAATGATGACAGAAAATCATAGATTTGGGTAGTGATAAATTTGGCTACCCACACTGCAGGTACTGCTTTCACATTTTCTTTTCCCCCCCCCTAACTTTATTAAGAATGTTTTTTGGCCAAAAAACGCTCTTAATACAGTTATTCTGCACCTACTATTAGTCTGCAGCTAAATCTTGCAGGTGCTATCTTCCATTATGCAGAGGACATCGGAAGTGAGGTTGATCTGTTTTTGGACTCATGGCCACGATTCTGGACTGAAGGTTTTGAAAAACTACTAAAACGATGACAGAAAATCACAGATTTGGGTGGTGATAAATTTGGCTACCCACACTACAGGTACTGCTTTCACATTTTCTTTTTTTCCCCCTTAACTTTATTAAGAACGTATTTTAGCCAAAAACTTTCCTTACAACCAAATACTTCCAATAATGCTTACTGGAAAAATATTACTAAAAGTTAAAATTAAATTTAAATTAATTCGTCTCTCAAATATTCAAACATTTGTAATTATCAGACAAAACTACATATATAAAAATGAGATAATGTAATTCTTATTTAAGAATTCTGATTTCTGAATCAGTCAAAATAATTTAAATTTCAAATCACACTGATTTTAGGATTAAAAGGAGGAAAACTGAATAATAAAAATTAAGCCACTTTGTCTTACACACAGAAAATATAATTAGACAGAACAAATGTCATTTTACCAAGCAAAAATACAACAGCAAAATTGCTCTCATTTGGATTTTAAAACCCAAGCAGTTTTGAAAAAGCAGACTGAAATTTAAATTTCTTCTAAATAAGATTGTTTTATTTCCATACTTTTCTCTTCAACAATTTCTTAAGAGCAGTTTCTCATTATGGCATAAAATGGGCAGAATTAATGAACATATATTCCCTAAGAATTTAATAATCTGGCACCCTGAAGCATTTGGGAACAGGCAATTCCATCCTACATTTTTATCAGAAATAATTAGTTATAAAAGTTTTCACTTTTGAAACATATACAATTTGGACAATGTTTTTTTATTTTCAGAAATATTCCAAAATAAGTGAATTAACCTTTTACTTGGCATAAGAGTACACATTGTATAGCGTATAACACAGCAAATTTATGTAAATATTTGTGTTTGCTTGTAATTTTGTTGGAACATATTTTTGTAGAATTTATTAAATGCATTTTGTATAGTAATTTGATGTCTGCTTATTACGCATTTCATTTAATCTCATACTTTTAGCCATTTATGTTTAATTCATGTATTATTTTTCAGAATTTTTAATTCCGAGTCAAATGGCACTGGAATTGTAGCTGAATTGGAACTAAAAATATAAGCAAATTCTCCTACCAGGACTAAGCCAATTTTGTTATCTGCCTAAGATATTCTAGAAACTACCAGAAAACACATGAAGGTGTAGAAGCAGGTTTTTTAAAAGGGTGGTGAAGTTCAAATTTTTCTCTTTCAGTAAGAGTATAAAACAAAAAGCTATGAGCCATTGTCAGCCAATTGAGACTTGGTCTTATGAGCTGTTGTATAACAAAAGCTAGCTGTTCAAAGTACTTTACTCTATGAGCAAATTTGTGATAGCAGTTTTCCACGTTAAGGAGAACTGCACTTCACCAATTGATTTTTTATGCAAAAACTGTTATTCACATAAAGCTGTAATCAAATTTTAAATTGTTCTGATTATCAGGCTGAGTTATTTAACCTTTCTCTGGGTGCTGGGAACATATATATCCCATATGTTCAACACATTAAATAAGGCTCATAGAAACTTAGTTTAACATGGAGATTAAAATATGCTACTTAATATGCAGGAAATGACAGGCTTTGCCCCCTCCCTTTTTTAAATGGTTTGCTGAATAGCTGACTAAATAGTTTCAAAACATTAAACATTAGTTTCTAAAGCCCATGCAAAAGGCCTAAGCAGGTCCCCACGATCTTGTATCTACAATGCACCCAAGAACATTCAATAGAATAGTAATAATGATAGAACAAATATTTGATCTACTCCGAAAATACTTTTAGCAACAATTTCAATAATTCTTAGGATAAAAATATAGAATATTGAATTCTATACAAATAAGGAAAAGCAATTTTAGGAAGATGCTTAAAACAAAATATGTTAATACTGCTCATACAGTGTACGTATTTTAAATAAAATTGCATATTTCCGATATAATGCTGCTATTACATTCTCTCTCTTTAGCATAATAAATCCAACTGTAAGACACAAAACTGCATCCAACAGCTCATACACAAACTGACCTTGTATCTTTAAAATGCTGGGATATGGGACACAAAAATTAATACATTAAAAATTTAAAAATAGCAATGCTTTTTAAGAGAAAAGGGGGAAAAAAAGAAAGAAAACTTAAAAAAATAAAATAAATAAAAATCTGATAAAATAAGCTACATCTTAGTAATAAACAGAGAGTAAAAATACAAATGCATACATAAAAACCAAAATATTAATCAAAATCAATATTAATAATTAACATAACATACAAAGAGCCCTGGATACTGTGCACTGTAAAGATTTTTAAAATAGCAATATATTCATTTCCTTTTAATTATATAAAATAAGAGAATGAGGAAGTACAGAAATATATCAAAATATAAAACATATAATCTGTGATATACTTTTAAAAAAATCTAAATAAAATATGCAGTACTGTAGTAAATTTTGTCACTGTATAAAATTAAAAACTGAAACAAAACTTTTAATTAGTCAATTATAATCAGTTGAAATGATAGTCACTTCTTTTTAAAGATAAACAATTGCAACTTACTGAAAATTGAACATATTTGGCTTTTTTTGACAGAACCAATTTGTAAAGATTTCAAAACAAATCGACATAAATGATATTCTAATGGCATACCTATTTCACAATATTATATTTATAAATACATTAATTACACTACTACCTACACTCGCATACACACACAACAATAAACTAGCAAATTTCTATCCATTCTTTTTTCAGAATTTGTTATTGCACTGCAATCGTAATTTAGAAATATATGCAGATTACCATTCAGGTAAACAAACTGTAAATGCGCTAAAAGGAATCATGCACTAAAAGGAATTTTACATAATATCAAAGGCTACGCTGGCCAATTTTTATTATGCTTATGCAAAAGATACAAAATATAAATTCATATCAAAATTTATTTTTACATAATCCCCCCCCAAAAAAACACCATAAAATATTCAATAGATATAACCCATTCTTGCAAGAATGTGTGAAAGATAACCATAATCAGCATTACCCAATGAAAAATGATCAAACGGTATCTAACAGGCAACTCAACATCATTAAATGGTGAATCAAATGCTTTGCGCTATATGAGTATCTGAGTGAATTTCTGAAATCCAGCATTTGATTTCACTGTGTAAGATTTAAATGATTTGTTGCCTTCAAAGTACCATCTGGAAGAACCTGTGAAGAGGTGAATCATTGGCCATTTAGAACCAAGGCAAAGCATGGAAGCTGAAAGATGTGAAATATGTTTCAAGACAAATCTCTACAGAAACAACTTCAGAACTCTGAAACTATTGTAAGGCAGTCTGGCAATAACCACCACTGTAAAAGAAAGCCTACTGCTTGGCAGTTAAGCACAGAGGCTCCAGCCACAATGGAAACTTGTATCATGATAAACTGTACACATAGTGCTTAATGAAAAAGGCTTTTACACGAGAAGCCCAACCGAAAAAGCACTTCTTAATTGGCACAAAGAACACCAGAACTGGAATGAACACCAATGGTTCTATGGTCTCTTTTAGGAGTCTCAGTTTAGTTTAACATCTGATTCTCGAGATGCTTACATCTAGAGAAAGCAACAACGTGAAATCTTCCTTTAAACACAATGGAATGTGACCAATTCGATAATGCATTATGATGAGAATAAAGATTAATGGATCTTTGTACATTTTCAATAACGAATCTCTGACGAGCCAAATATATCATGGGGAAGGTCTTAGACCTTTATGTAAGAATATGCTCATAGATCTGACTTTTATTTATGATGCTCGTCACTCATAGATTTCTTGAAAGTGAAAACACTGAGTGAATAGCAAAGCAAGATTTTGTTTGTTTTGCTTTTGGGATCTTCACCCAATATAGCCAATATAGAGAAAGCATGACTACCTTTGAAAAGCAATTGCACAGACATCCTCCTTTTAGACATGCACATGCCCTGAAGACTACATTGCTGGGGTAATGGAACTTAATTCCCAAAACTGTGATTAATGTTACTGCCGGCATGAAAACATGTCATAATGTGTATGTACAAGTTAAAAGAGATCACATTCCATATTAAATTCATAAGCCTCAATATATTTTTCTGAGTTTTTGTTTTATTTCCTGAACTCGCAACACATTATTATCATCCTTTTTTTGCTTCTTGCTACAGTTTTATATTGTATGCAGGGCTCTTAATTTTTTCCCCTTTGTATTTATGTGCTACGATGCGACATATCAATACACATGAATTCATAAAATTATAGTTCATAGTTTCATGCACAAATCCCTGATTTCATACATGTAAAAATAATTTTGGACATGAGTGCATGACGTGCATGACATTAATGCTATGCTACACCAAAAGCAGTCTAAACATGTAACACTAAATAAGCATTAAAATAATCATCTATATGAAAAAAACAAAGGCATATATATGTTTCTGAAAATATCTTATTTGGATAAAAATGATCATTCGAAAGGTTTCTCATATTAATTTATAACGTAAAACTATATCCAGGGCTCTATGGTTATTTTATACTATTACAAAAAAAATAAACGTGTTAATTCAAGAAAAATATATATTAGAAAGAATAAATAAAAAAAGAACATTTACACACCAGGGGCGAATAAACTGCTGTAACATAGGGGCGACATCCACAGGGCATACATAACCGAGGCGCCCAATTGTTATGGCTATGTACCAAGGATGCAGAACAAGATGAGACGGGGTGCAAAAAAGGGAGAAAAAAAGCCAAGAACAACTCATAAACAAACGTACAAGGCAAAAAATATGGATAAATAGCAATTACATAATTTATTTAAAAATAAATATAATGGATAAATAATTTTAACCATGCACCCTGCAACGTCATGAAGATATTTTTAACATACTACTAAAATATGTAAAAATTTTCATATGAGCCAGCACTTCTTTACCTCCTTTTTTATTCTTATTATTACAATTCTGAGTAAAAAATAACAGCTTACAAACTGCACATTTTTAAATTATAATACAGTTAAAAAAAGGGGGAAAGAAAAAGAAAAGGAAAAAAAAGGCTGAAATAATGTATTATTCATAGAATATTCTTGAGTAAATTTTGAAAATATAATTTTTAAAGAACAAACTTTTTAGAATAGACACCAGTCATAGCTAACTGATTTAAAATAATATTTGCTTTCAAAATATACACCAAAATAATATTTCACAGAAAACAGGATTAGTATTCCTTAAGCATTCTTTTGTGCTTTAATGCTTTAACACATTTTAATATACATTGCTTAAAAATAATGTCAATTTTACTAAATTCAATAAAATAAAAAACATCCTTATTAGTATTTCAAAAACTTTACAAGTAAAATGGATTATTTAATTAATGCAAAGCATACTAAGGTTAGGCAAAGAGATGTTTTCATTGAAAGAAAACCGATCTATACTGCACACATGAAAACCAAAAAACTCAATGCAGCCACTTCATTCATTGTAACAGAAACTAGACCACCTACTCTAAAAATGTGGGTCATGATGCAGCAGTGGATGAAGAAAGAATTTTGGTATGTCACAAAATAATTTTAAATTTTTACTTTCTTTCTTATATACATTTACTTATAATTAAATAACTATTGAAATTGCATATATATATAATATTATGACTGTATTATTTTTTAATACAATTTTCATTTACTCTCCCTTCATAAAACTTAGTCCAGTTTTCACAGGTTCGGCCCTATAAATTTTGCTTTGCAGTGCAACAGTTTATTTTGCTACATCCTCTGTCAATGAATGGTCTGTTAATTGTATTTTTCAGCCAATTTTATAGCCAATAAAATTTCATTGCTCTCTGCAAATGCACATGCGGCACTAGTGACATAACCCTTCCTGACTGACCATATTTTCATCCAGAAAATATCAAAGAAATCCAATTTGAAAGAAATCCAATTTCTAGAATTTAGAAGAATGCCAGGAGGAAAAAAAAAGGCATTGCACTAAAATAAACAAAAACAACATAAGCTTGCTGTAAGTATTTAGAGACTATGTAAGCTGTTTCATACAGAACATAGTATAAAGAAAGATTACTGCTACTTGTAACTCTAAAAGCTCTTTAGTTAGCAGTTATTACCTTTGCCTTTGAGCTGTTGTTGTTGTTCCATGCACATACTTTTATCACCAGTTTGATTATTTTATAATGTATATTAATTTGAAATGATGAAATTTAAAAAGTGTAGTGATCTCGTCGGACTATTATTTCTTAAAAGGTACGCCTCGAAGGAACACAAGGGAGAACAAGTGGTGATGCGTCTCGGAGAGGAGAAAGCAGACAGGCGTCGCCAGAATACACCAACTCTGGACTTGATGTAAGGTCCACGGTAAAACGCTCCTGTAAGTTTCGATTTTGAAATACTGTAATATTATTCTATCGTGTTTAAGTAACTTGAGTAAATAAATCCTAATTTGAATATGGATAAGTTTCATCTTACTTTATAAGATTTTATGATGCATTCAAATACATATTTAGTAGTAAATCACCTAAATTGATGACCCTGTGTGGCAGCATGCACATGGACTAAAAATTGTGAATCTTATTCCATTGATGAAGCACGAGGCTTGGGTGAACTTTACCTCATCGGAATTTACAACTAGTCTATTGTTCTTCCGAAATATTCAATTTATTTGATAAAATGGAAAATAATGGCAGAGATCAAGCCACTGGAAATATAGCAGATGTAGCGGTGAAAGCTCCTCCCTTCTGGCGAGCAAATACGGAAATCTGGTTCCGGCAGATGGAAAGCCAATTCACGTTGGCCGGTGTAACAGTGGAGGCCACGAAATTTCACCATGTAGTTTCCGCTTTACAACCTGAGGAATTAGCGGTTGTCAGAGACATTATTCTTAACCCTCCAGCCGAGGCTCCATATACGGTGATCAAAAACCATCTGTGTACGCAATATGCAGATATGGAAGAACAGTGGCTCAGAGACCTCATTTCAGGGATGCAGCTCGGTGACAAAAAACCTTCACGCCTCTTACTGAAGATGCGAAATAAGGCTGGCTTACGAGTGAGTGAGGATCTTCTTAAATCGCTTTTTCTGCAACGACTGCCAACACATGCACTAGAGATTTTAGCCATTTCCAGTGATAACTTAGACTCTAAAGCTGAAATAAGTTAACCGAGATGGCCGATGGTATCAAGGCAGCCACCGAAAGCAGTGCATCAGTATTTGAAGTGAAAAACGGAAGACTCTGCGCTAAAAGAGTTATTAACGGATATTTCATTTTGATTTTCTCGAATGGAAACATGCTCCAGATCGCGTTCAACCGAACGAGAGAAGCAGTATAAAAGAGGCTGTTTATCAAGCCACCAACGACGAAGTAATACAGAGCATTGCTGGTACCATCAGCGTTTCAAAACAAAAGCTATGAAGTGCACAAAACCCTGTACGTTCCAGGCGGAAAACTAATGCCGCCGTCACTCGACTCTTCGGGTGACAAGCAGGCAGAGGAGGAAGAGAGGAGAAAGCAGACATGTGTCGCCAGAATGCACCAACTCTGGACTTGATGATGTGAGGTAAACGGTTAAATGCTCCTGTAAGTTTCGATTTTGAAATGCTGTAATATTATTCTTTCGCATTTAAGTAACTTGTGAAAATAAATCCTAATCTGAGTATGGATAAGCACTCTTCGGGTGACAAGCAGGCAGAGGAGGAAGAGAGGAGAAAGCAGACATGTGTCGCCAGAATGCACCAACTCTGGACTTGATGATGTGAGGTAAACGGTTAAATGCTCCTGTAAGTTTCGATTTTGAAATGCTGTAATATTATTCTTTCGCATTTAAGTAACTTGTGAAAATAAATCCTAATCTGAGTATGGATAAGCTTCATCTTACTTTATAAGATTTTATCATGCATTCAAATATATATTTAGTAGTAAATCACCTAAAAAAAGTATAAATAATTCTAAAT
>KK112617.1:201411-231581 GCA_000611955.2 Stegodyphus mimosarum | reverse complement strand
TATTTTAATATAAAAATTTGATAAATGCAGAGTTTTGATAAATCAAACTGTACATTGCAAAATTCAAAATTAATGTCAATTTTTCAGAAGTCAAATTTTCATTGCTTAACTTTTTTCTCTCTTCAGTTTGAGATTTTTGTTGGTGATTTGTGCATTATTAATCCAATATACAATAGAAAAATTTTGGATCTCATTCCACAGACACTAATTATGGAGTTAATATGGTGAATTGTCACACTAAAATACTTGGGATAGACTGATTAAGCCAAACAATATATGATTTTAAGTTCATAGTCAGATTACAAGGAATTTACTGAAAATAAATGTTTTATTGATAATTAAAAAGATAAATTTATATTTTTTTTTAATTAAATGATAAGGGAAGCAGAAAGTAAACCTCTACCCTGAAAAACACTGACAGAGTTTCACACTACAAACATTTTTTCAAAGACAAGACTTTTTCATCTACATTGAATATTTAAAATTTCTTTATAGTATACTACTTCACACAAGGACACTTTATAAGACAAGTAAACAATTTCCCTCATATATTTTTTTCTTACATTTAAAAAAAATCCACAGTTATCTAGATACAAAAAATAAATCGAAACAAATTTTTCCTACTTTCAGAATTCATATTTCTCCTTTATACTCTACTTTGCCCATTAATATATCACAAAACGATATTCTATGCTTTAAACACAAATATTTTCATAGATAACTGTAATTTTTAACTACACTATATTTATTATTATCTGCAAATACACACTGCACTGACTATTTGCATTTATTTTTCAAGTTCACATGTATGCAGAAATAACGAAAAATAATGATAAATTATTTTACAAAAATACACTGCATTTAAATCTGCACTGCAATTAAATTGATTGTTATAACATCCGCAAGATGGAATATATTTCATTTAGTTACAGAAACCTACTAATATAACAATGATCAACTGCTAATCTACATACATCTCAGCCTCATCGCTAATAACCCAGTTAAAAACTAATGATCTATGCTATGTGGCATGCTTGTGAAAAATATAGCCACTTATTTTGCTTTAATTATTCATACTAGATATGAATTTTTAACAACAAATTTTATTTAAATAAGGTAGAGAATTGTATACAATAATTTTACAATATTTTTCTTCCTACAGAGATATAAAATTCTCTGAAAATTCTTTACTTTATTTACAGAAACTATGCAACTGGAAGTACAATGAGCAAAAAAAGGGGGAGACAGATCTACTGAGCAATTGACGAAATTCAACTTGCGTTTTTCATATCTCGAAAGCCCGGCTCAGGATATGTATTACATAGGTATATATAGCATTGTTCTAATATAGGTATTTTGATACAAAATCTTTTTTTTTTCTGAAAGGGCATGGCAATTTTTCCCCCTATATTTTAAGACTCTAATTATGCCAAACTGCCAAGTTTTGTAAAAATTGCAGAAGTTTTTAAAAAATTAGCTCCTCAATGTTAATTGAATTTCGTATATATTTATTAATATCTCTTTTTATTAAACTTATTTGATTCTTCCTTTCATATTTTGAAATTTAGGTTCATTAGAAATAAAATTCATCCTTTTTTTACTATTTATTTTTTAAATTTATATTTTAAAATAACTTTTACAAATTTTTTGAAAAACATTTTTAATTATAACCCACAAAATTTTTACCATTATCTTAAAGTAGATGTATTTCTGCAAAAAATCAGAGTTTCTTATTTAAAATTTCTAAAGAAGTACGTAAATTTACATTTTGGCGAGTTTCGAAATTCGGCATATTTATTATAAGCGATAATAACAAAAATGCGGTTTAAGCACTGTTAAAATTATTTGAAAGTATGAACGATGTGACTTTTTGTCAAAAGTGAATGGATGGGAAAATTCCTCAGAGCGGTGTTTAAAGAAAGAAATGTTGGAGAGTAATTGCTGACTTATCACAGACAGTACTTGCAATTTCTGCCATGTTGCTGATCACTTAGCTATCTTCTTCCAGAAGGAAAAGTGAGTGGTCTTAATATTCTGTTTCTTTTCCTATTCTTTCCCATACTCATTTACTCGGCATATAGGATTTTATTGATGACGCAGAAGAGATCCAGGAATCTTTCTAGCTTTGCCATCTTAGTCGTCTTGCATTTGTTTTGACTTTCTAAAAGGCAATAAGATTTGACGAAATGTGTTATTTATGAAAAACTCCACAAGCTTTTTTCTATTGCCTGAGTTTCAAGGCAATTACGAAGATTTGCCACTGATCTGTGATGGAAAAAATCTCAACTGACTGTACCTAAAATGAAACATTGCAGGTCTTGGAGTAGATGAGTTTCCAAGCCCTATAAATGAGATGCAGATTGGAAAGTGATCACTATCATAGGAATCATTTTCAACACTAAATGAGAAAAGTGGCTGAAGTGAAGGCAAACAAATAATAAGATCGATGGTATGAAAGCTTGTAGTGGGCTGATGAAAGTAAGTAGGTTGACCATAAATTAGCAAGTACATTGAGTGATCTTAAATTAGCTTTCTAATTTGTCTATCTCATGAATTTAGATCCTTACTTCCCCAAAGGGCTGTGAGATCATTCGAATCTTCATCGATGCAGTCATTCAGGGCAGGCAGACTGAAACCAAAATACGAAAATTAATTTACGTAGCTAAATGAAGAGTATTTCACGGATAGTCAAATGAGACAAAGAAACCTCCACTGAGACATTCACATACTAGGTTAACTCTTCTAGTGAAAGAATACTTCTGAAGCTTAGCTTGTTGTAATGGTTTCTGCATACTTGCTTCGACCACCAAGCACATAGGATGATGGACATAGATCACATGTTTAATCATATGGCTAATGCCAATATTTGGTGGAAGCCGTGAACAGTTATATGAAATAAGGGTAGCCATTACATTTGACATTTGTTCTTCTAGCGCTGATTTTTAGTTTTCCTTGGAAGAAGGTGTTTAAAGATATCAAACCTTCTTCTAAATCCATATTATCTAAAATGAGGAAATCAGATATTATTTCCTCTATTGAAATATTACTAATATTATTATTATTTTATTCTGCTTTTGTTTTTTGAGGGACACTTTTCTGTTATTTCTTTTATATTATTTCTTTTTTCTGTATTGTGTTGTTTATTATCCTTGTATCTTTATTGTACCCTCTTACTTTTTATTACTGGTTACAGGTTCTTGGCTTTTTGACGGTTCTTATTCTTGGCTTATGATGGAATTCTAGACGTACTGAAAGAGGTTTAGCTAGCAATAGATCAAGTTCATTTTACAGCACTGGCGAAGGACATATCTATTTGTGGCTACAAACTTTCAACTATCTTTTAGCTTCTGCATACAATATATTCCTTGTCACTTTGATAACCTGAATTTTCCCATCTGACTTCCATTTTGGGCATGACCTTGAAAATACTGCATGTTCAGCCTTGCAATTAATGGACAATGGGTTCAGAGGTGCAACTATCACTGTCATGACCAAGCATCTAATATTGGTGCATATCAGGTTGCCATGACAGAACATCTTAAAAAGACCAAAACAATGGCATTAAAAGCATCTCATGGGGTGTGGAATATAAGGTCTCACAGAACAATTCATTTCAAGGTTAGGTCAACAAGCAAAGACTTTGTCGACATATCTGCAAGCGGCTCGGCCCCTGTGCTATTTCTCCGTCCTGCAAAGACGAAATAAAAACTGAATATGAATTTTGTATCTGCGCCTCACTCAGTAAAGCCTCTTGATGTCCACGAAGGCTCACCTCCCAGCACCGATACTTTCCAAGGTGTGCTCTATCACTAGCAGATTCAAGTTTTATGCAGTTTGAATGCTCTGTGAACATAAAAAACTAATTAGTTGATCCTACCAGTAGCACTGGGACGAGCCCTTGTAATCATCTCAGAGTTACCACATATTACAGACATGAACCCTGATTGGTGTTGGTCTAACAAAAGCACTCGTCCCCAGAGGGTTGCAGCTCTGCTGCATGTATTAGCTCTAAAATAGTCACAGTTGTTCCAGTAGTTAGGTACGATCCAAAGAACCATAACTGATTTAATGAGTCATTTGCGGTTTCACCTTAATATGGCCCATACTTAAACATGTATAGTTTATACTTTGAGTCAAGCATATGACTACTGGCAGGATCAACCACGTCTTTTTTATGCTCATAGAACGCTCAAGCTGCATGCAACTTGAATCTGCCAGTGATGGCGCACACCCTGAAAATGCGCTGGGAACCCGTCTTACAATGGCTCCCTTTTTTATTTCACAGGCATGGAATTTTTTTCTTGTGCTTTTAACAACAATTAAACTTACTATGTCCTTCATGGCATTAATGATGGGAGGTGAGCCTTTGTGGCCATCGAGAAATTTTTCTGCAAGAGATGCAGATACAAGAGACCCATGTTTAAATTTTTATTACATCTCTTCAGGACGAGCTATGGGATGGGGCTGAGCTGCTAGCAAATGTTCCGAGAAAGTCTTCAATTGTGAACCTTGCCTTCAGAAGACAAGGGGAGAACTAGGGATAAATGAACAACTACACATGGTCTGTAGGAGGTAACACAACATATCTAACATTAATATTCTTTTGCAGATCATGAGAGTAGAAGGTCAGGATCCCGTGTTTCATACTGATCAACTGACCTTCCTTACGCATCTTGATCCACCTAGCACCACAAGACATTTTGACTGACCTGCTTGGAAACAAACCTTTCTTCAGAAACAAAGAGAAGGTTGACTTCAAAGATCATACGTCAACAAAAGTATAGTATTTTGAGTGTTGACACAGTAATAGCAGTTTGCCTAAGTTTAATTAGTTGCAGAAGGGGAGCTGACTGGGTGACCGAAACTGTATCAATAAGCAATTCTCTAGAATAGAAGCACTTTACGTTTCTTAGTTCTATGAATGTATCTACTTGCTTATCAAGAAATGAGACATTTTCTGCATATCGCCCGAAGTGTTAAGATTCAACAAGGAAGCAAGGACAATTAGTTTTTGGTTCAATGGCATTTACAGCTGTACTTATTCTCTTAGCAACAGCTTCAGCTGTTATAAGATAGACTTGATTCACGCCTGTTTTTGATTCATCTTCTGTTGTTTAATCATAAAGATTGATATCTTTGGAATAGCTATATTTAGTTTAGAAAAGATTCTTATCTGATAACCACACAGCCCACCAAGAGAACAGAGTTCATAATAACGCAGTCCCACATACACAGGGGACTGGCATACAAACTGAAACCCCACAAGATGGAATATTTATATTTATCTTTCCCGAGCCACCAACACTAAGGTCGGGAGACCAGCCGATTGACACCAGCAAGGACAACTCCATGCCCCCCTCATTCAGCTGAAGCAGAAGGCTACAGCAGCATGTTGGGAGCACTACATCTTCCCTCAATCATCAAAATCCTCCTTTCTAATGATTGATACAGGTCTCCACGCATTTGGGCAGTTTTCTTATCACTCGAAGCTACAGACAAAAAATGCAACAGCATTTCATGACAACTTCCAACCTCTAAGAAGGAGAAGAGAACTACAAAGAAAAAACAAAACTCTAAAACAGAAGAAAAAAGGAAGGGAATAGGAAAAGGGAAAAGATCACTGTAGCTCCAGGGTTCTGGCAACTGTCTCAACAAGATGATGGATGATGCCCTGAAGGAGTAGTTTACTTTGAAGTTGCCACACCTGTACTCACAAATAGTCGGTCCCTGAGAGCAAAAAGGAGGTGGTAATGGTAATAGTTGAACATATGAGAAATCATGCACTTTTGTAACTCATAATCAAGAAACACAGAAGAGAAAATTTCTGGAATAACAAGCGTTAAGTGATCAGTAACAATGGCTTGCATGTAAGAAATATGAATAAACAGGAGGTTTTCAGGACACATGATGATAAAACTTCAAATGAACTGCATATTGGTAAATTTAACTTAAAGTTACTTTAAACCAAGCTTGCGTATTTCATAATCTTTTAATGCATAAGTCAGATTATTAAACTAGTTTATATGACTTTGTGTCAGAATATATTAACTTTATATTAAATCCTTACGTTGAAAACTTTTTGCCTAATTTCATATGATTTTGAAATGTTTTAAGTTTTAGAACAAGATAAAAATTTTAAGTTTTAGAACATGATGAAAGTTAAAATTAATTTGCATATAATCCAGCTAATAAACTTGATAAGTACCACTTATAGATTTAAAGTAAAAATAAATGCAAATATATGCATATTACTCATTAGTTAAATCAACATATTACTCATTAGTTAAAACAATTCTCTGTAAGAATTAGACAATAATACTTGTTCTAAAGCAGTTTAGATAAATAGAAAAGCAACCAGAAACATAATACAATAAATCACTTAAAGGATGCAAGGCAATTTTCACAATATACCTTTCATTAAAAGATGACAAAACCATTGCCTTAACTTTCTTTTAAGAGTATGTTATAATTTTTTTCAATGCATTTTCTATTCTACTATGAATGACTAAAAACTATGCTAGAACTTTATTTGAAAAGGATGATTTAAATTCAGATTAAAAACTTTGAGAATTGGAGATGTAATGAAAACCATGTGATATGATGAAAATCAAGAGGCCCCTGGGTTTATAAAAAGAAAACTTTACAAAAATTTTCTCAAAACTCAAAGGGTGATACACTTCTGAAAATAGTTATAGCTCTAAAACAACAAAGTTCCAAAATATGAACATACGGAAAAAAGAGGAATCAAAGGAAAAAAGCATAGAGCACGTAAGAAAAACAAAGTGAGAAAATAATTTCTATGAGCAATATGCCATAAGAACAAGAAAAAGTGTTAAATAAACAGAAACATTAAAATTAGATTTACTGCAAAAAATTAAAACTTTCCAAGAAAAAAAGTCAAATTATCAGCAAATTCATGAAGTTCAAAACTAATTAAAGCACTAAATCCTCTTTGTTTTCATCGAAAAGAACAAAATTGTCACAAATAACAATCAAAACAAGAAAAGCATTTCTTGAGTTGAGACTCAAAATCATGCATATAAACATAAAAAAATCTGAGGTTTAACAACTGTTATCAAGCAGAATTTTAGACCAATAATTTATTTATAAAGCAAAATAAAATAGCCAACAAGTTATATAAAAAGATAGGTGAAAAGTACATACTAACATATTCTATCATAATGAAACACATGAACATCAAATATATACTATACATAAGCAAATACCTGGATTTCTTAAGAAAAGAATCACATTTAATGGAATTCAGCTGAGCTAGTAGAAACCTCAACAATTATGACCATGAACATAGTGTTGCTGCAAGATTGATTTGTCATACTATCTTTGGAAATGAAATTATTTTAACGGCCTGGAGAATAAATTATTTGGATAAATGGGATCATAAGGCAATAATAAAAGTCTGCCTATAAAGTTATTACAGACATGAAAATATATATTGAATAACAAAGGAAACTACTTCCCACAACTGAATAACATCTCTTAAAAATATAAATCCATGTTATAAAAAACTATTTCAACTTTTTGAAATTCCAAATATTTTACACATTTTCTTCTTTCTAAACCATTTTAAAAAATATGTCAGAAGAAATTTATACTTTCAAAAATGTCATGATAATAAAATTAATTTTATTAATGTTGAATTATTATTACTGTCCCATCTCTCTATGCTTGTTGAAAATTATCATACTGGTCAAAATTCCACCCAGGTGCTTTTAGCAATGTTACTCCTTTTCTGCGTGCAATTTATTACATACCAAAGAAATTTTTCTTAGCCAATAGTAACACAGAAAAATGCTGCAAAAAATAGCTACCGCTGAATATTGAATTTTTTAAATATATGAATTGAATGTTATTTTCAAAATTTTTGCACAATTATTTAGATACCTAAGTAAATTATTTAAAAAAAGGTTAAAATATGAATATCTTACTGCAAATGTATTTTCACATTCTACATATCATATATATAAATCATGCACTAAAATTACCATAAGTTTCGTTTTTATCAAAATTTTCAGTTCTATGTGTTCTGGCTCAATTAAAATAAATAAATAAAAATTGTCATATATTTAAGAAAAGGAGATTTCTTGTACAAAACGGTATAAAAAAAACAAAAAGTTTATCTTAATAAAATTTCCACAAAGTTAAAGAAAGCAAACCAAAATTATGTTAAAAATTAAAATTGCAAGGGTGCACAGTTTGAAACTACTAGACAAATTATATACAGGGGATATACTAATTAAGCACTTCACAAAAACATTCTAAACAAAAATTTTTAAAACATTTCAACAACCACAAAAATAAGTTTAAAAAAAGCGCTATTTAGACTTGCTTATGAAAATCTATATCATGCTAACAAATAAATTACTAATATTTTTCACTAAACACTTTACAAATGGGAGTGAACTCTCCTATGAATAATATAGCTTCGTAGATTTTAAATGATGGGAAAGATAAATGATTGAGTAACAGATAACTGATTTTCATTGTAAATCATGCTCAATTTTTGGACAGTCATTAAGCACTTACAATACAAATAATAAATTCATATACTAATATATTATGAAATTAGATTGCAGTGATTGGTTACCTCCATATGCACAAAAATACTAATTGCTTGAAAACTGGAGAATATAATTAAATGAATTTTTTTGAAGTGTTCATAGTATAATACATAAATGCCAATGAAAAATCATGTACTAATGCATACAATATTAAATTAGGTTTGGTAACTAGTCAAAGTTTGAAACACAGGAATAAAATTTCAGGAAAGAATACTTCAGAAACAAAAGCAGAAAAACCTCTCAGCAACAAAAAGCAAAGTTTTGACACAAATAGAGAATATAACCTTAACAATCCATACACTCCCCCCCAAAAAAAAAATCCAAACCATAACCTTGACAACCGCCCCCTCCAAAAGTTCCACTCTTAACGAAAACATAGTCTTCAAAATAGACAGGATATTCAAAAGAAGAGCTTTACCAACCAATTATTCTTTCAAAGATATTTAAGATTTTTCTTCAAGATACAAATCAGAAGATTTAGATAGCCAGATGAATCACTACACACTGTCTTTGGTTTCATTAACCAAATATGCTAGATGTGGACATGTGTTATTTATTCAAAACAGGATTCAATCACACCCTTAAAACCCTTTATGTTTGACTGCAATATACCTTGATATTTTAACAGAGGCAGAAGATTGTTTTATTGATAATTATTGCTCCTCATACCATTATATCTGCACTACATTAACAAAATCTATTCTTCATTATAGGAAATATTTTATGTTCCTGTTTTCCACCAGAATAAATACATTTAGAATCAGTTATTAAAATGAACCTTAACTCATCACTGAAGATAGAAATGGCCCATTGTGCATATCACAATTTTGATGTCTTCTGCACAAAATCAGACAAATCTTGCAGGTGTTTTTTTTTTTTTTTAACATAAAGTCCTTACTGATTTTTTATATACAATTTGCATCACACTAAAATTCCACTAACTACTGCAACCTCTAAATTCATTGCCTAACATTCTAATTCTTGTTTCAATATAATGGACAGAAACTGATTTAGAAAAGCTCTGTTTTACCTTTATCACTTCTCTTCTAGCTTCTTAGTAAATTTTTAAGTCTGTATTCCCAAAAGATATTTTTGTACAATACAAAATTATTTTCACTTAATAAACATTGAAATCAAATTACACCTCAGAAATCTATGGGAAACATGTTTTAGGCAAAATAACAACCTGAACTCTGGATAATGCCCTGCTACCACTTAAGCTAACGAAAAAAATAACCAATTAGATTGGGTAAAAATAAAGGTTACCTTTTCCTGATTATATGAAAAAAATAAATGGTGATACTAGTTGGTAACTTCCTGAAATATCAGCATTTTTATGCATATAAAGATAACTTTGAAGACCAGTACATTATTGTTTGAAATAAGTATAGACTGGAATAACAAATGAATTTCATTTCTCGGTGAAGAATTTATGCTAACCTAACAATCAATAAAATATGAAGCAAAATCACCCAGCTCAAATATAAAAAATCCAGACTAAAATAAATCCTTTATTAGCTCCTAACATGGTTAAGTTTAATAAAATCTATTACCAGCTGATATGATTCAATTCAATCACATTATACAATCAAACTTCCATTTTTAAACTGGGTTATTTTTATGTAACTTCAATGACCTGAAAATTGTTTAGCCAGATTAAAACATTAGAGCAATATAACAAACACTTTTTAATTTTAATTACTTATATAACTGCAGTTTTTACATTAGATAATATGCTTCCTCCTTTCTTACCATTTCCTTAACTGCAATAGATACATAATTCTATAAACAATATAACAATTGCTACATATCAAATGAAAATTGAGTAAATGAAATTTTGTTATCAAATTTTTAATGTTACTTTGCATATTCTTGAACTAGGTTCCTGGTACATAATCAGAAATTGGAAATAAGCCTATCTCTCAGTTCTACACCCTTTAAATTACAGCACAAAAAATAACTATTCGGTTTTAAACATACACCAGTTTTAACATTATTTTAACTTTATGATATACTTATTTGTAATTTTTGTTACTTAAAGCTACTTATTTAAATATTTTCATGTCAGATTAAAGCATTCAAAAATTGCAAAACATTTCAGCATTTGACCATAGTGTCATGAATTACAAAAATAAATTAACATATTCCCTGTGTATAAGTTTTAATCAGGAGAATGTATTGCAATTTTTGCCATGTAAATAGTTCTAGTAGAACTAGAAAGCTATAATTTTATATTGATGAAAAAATTTGTCACATTACCTAATCACCTAAAGAGCTAGCTATAATCTGAACTGCCTGACCAATTTTTAGTTCATTTCCAGTACTTTCTGAGCCTCTACATCTGAGCCATTACATAAGATAAAAAATTATACCTGAGGAAACTGTATTACAATAAAAGTCCAATACTTAGTGACAGTTAATTTTTCTCACATGCCTGAGCACTGCTAGCTAAAATTACTAAGCTTTATATTAGATAGCTTGAAATTTGGTCCCGTTTTAGAACGTAACGTAGCGAATACTATAGGTATTATATGTTACTGTTTTTATTTATTTTTCTTAAAGGGGGGAATAGCTTTGGCACTATTAAATTTATGCATATACTAGATTCTTAAAAAAACATTACAGTGCTATAATATGGTCGTACATGCAACCTCCAACAAGAACAAATGTCTACTCTTGCAATATTAGGTTACATGAAAGTTTTAAGAAAACAAGGCAATACCAATTACATAAATACTTCAACCTATTAAAAACTGCATTTAATACCGCCATATTTGTATATACATAAACAAAACAGTGTTTAACAATAACAGTTTTTTGAGTCTTTCTCAAATTTCAGATAATTCAGAGTATCAATTTATAATTACTTGAATTTACATAGCTCAATAAATTATAATTAATTAAAATCATACACTTTTATACATTCACCCACCCTGTTAAATTCTTGCTAATATATTAATAAAACTCAAATTCTGAGATTTTGTCACTATATAATATTTAAAAATTGCTTCAACATATATTTACTGATTAAAAAAATCGATTGAGATGAACTGAAATTTTTAATTACTAACTTAAAGGGTTCTAGTAGTTTTCAAAGGATTCTGGAGAGCTAGCTTTTAAGGATAGTATTACTGAGTCTCCAAATTAATGATTTTAATTATGCATTCACTAGTAAATGTTTAGTAAACTTTGATTTCAAAACAAAATACTGTGCTTTCCAAATGATGGCATAAAATAACATGATTCAACCCCTTTTCTTTAGTAATGTGAGTTTATGATGTATGTAGGTACTGCATAAAACTGAAGCAACACTGACCTCTGTATGAATTGGTTTATGCAAATGTTGATGCAAGGTACTAGCGATCTAATAGAACTGGGAATTTTATTGCTTCCTTCAAATATATATATATATTTTTTTTTCCTTTTTACAAGAAACTTTAATATTCAAATTCTTCAACTGCTTCTCGTTTACAGACTAATCAGTATTTTTTTAAAAACACAATTTGCTGAATTTTTTAGCTGACTTCTTTTATTCAACTACATTTACTTTCACTAAGCTTAGGCTTAAAAAACATGTTAAGTAATTTAATTTAAGAAAAAAATTTTAAAACTGAACATAAAAATGTTGATTTAAGACTTAAATAATTCTAAATATCTAGCCAATGAAGTAATTTGTTACAATTTACAATACTTAATTACGCTTTATCTTCATCAGTTAATCTATTACATATGAATTATGTAAGCAATGTAAGCAAATTACACAATCACATAATAAATTATGAAATAAATAAAAGCCAACCAATCAAATTTTAAAGAAGGCAAGAGGATAATGGATAATATGCAAGCTTTTAATCAGTAAAATTTACTCCAATACTTAATGAACAAAAATATATGGATAGATGCATTAAAAACAGAAAAAGTTTTTGGCCTTACATAAATATGATACTTTAACTGTTAAAATTATAAATACATGATGCTTCATACACAGCGCAAAGAAGGAAAACTATTTCCCCATCAAAAAAAAGGTGGCAGCAACTTAAAAGAATGGCAAATTTATATACATTAGACTGTGTAAATGCAGATACAATATATAAGCCATAAGAAAATTTGAATTAAAAAAATTTGAAGCTTAATAAAATAATCAAAACTTACAATCAGCTTTTAAATCAATTAAGAAAACAGATATAAAAAATTTGTTGATAATAATGATTCAAATTTTTAACTGTTAAACACATTTCAATGAATAGTCAAAAAGTATCTTATCCATACCTGTATTTTCAAGTAATGTTTTTGGCGTATTAGGACGATTAATGATATTTATCAATTGCGTTAAAACCATAAGTACATAGGGCTTCATATCTTGGCCTAAGAGGAAATTTATGTCAATTTTAATAGAATGGAAAAATAAACTAAAAAAACAAAAATAAATAAATGAATAAATAAAACGACATGACATACACATTTAGACACTTCTCAAAATACTGAAACAAAATAATTTGATAAAGAAATACCTAAAAAATGCAAGCTTTTTTTCCATTAGATTCCATTAATTTCCCTTACCACCTTTTCAAATACACATAACCATACTTATTATTACAAAGTTACATTTTAATAGGTTAAAACAACATTAATTAAAACCATTTAAAGAATACAGCATAACATACTCCAAACATCCTAGAAATCCAATTAACTGAATTGCCTGCAGTTCTTTCTCAACCTAATAACTTAACTCTGGACGCTATATGCAAACTGTTAAGCCATATGTAATTTTATTTGATTTAAATAATTTGAAGAGATACTACAAAACAACATATGTGTAAAAACGGAATATGTATTACAACCATTATTTCATATCCATAAAAAATAATGTCTTAGTTTGCGTTTTGTTGCACAGAAAAATGTTACTCTATTTTATCAAAAGAAGTATTTTTATTTGTTTGCAAGGTTTACAGTACAAGTGATTCAGTAAAGTAAATGTACAACAACTCCTTGCATAATTCAATCTTTTCTTTATTAAATAAATGCACAAACCTTATAAAAAAAAAAAGTTTTTTTTTTTTTTTTTTTTTTTTTTTTTTTTTTTTTTTTTTTTTTTTTGAATGGGTCATTTTAAATATTAAGATTTTATGTTCAATACTTTTAATTTCTGAGGCAGTAATTGAACTAATAGGCCCATCATAATTGCTTAGCTCAAAGCTGTCATGTTTTAACAGAAATCTGCATACCATGATCAAATTGTAATTACTTTTCAATCTTATAATTTTTTAGAGATCTGAAAATTTTTATGGTAAACTCTACAATGCATAGATGGTAATTTCATGCATTAAAATTATATTTTTTATTACTATTTTTATAATATTTTAAAAAAATGTGGAAAAGATTATGTGTTTGGGTTTACGGTTTACAGAAAATAAAGATTCATTTTACTATTTTATCTTACTCATATAAGTTATGAGTTCAGAAATACTTTAAAATGTAAAAAAATGTCATTATTGTGCTCCATATTTTGTCCTATAGAAATAAAAATATTTTAACAGCAACAAAATTTCTTTTAGAATAAAATGTGATTTAAAAAAAAAAGGTAGCATTCCCTCATTTGTATGAGAGTGAACATGTATGTGTGTCACTGATTATCCGATTTTTCCAAAAATGCCGAGGGGATGTTATCTCAGTTAATCTGGATATAAATTCTACTAAATTTTTATCTCTTAAGCAATGGATTTCTTAATTAAGGACCTCACTTACTAAAATATATGAAATTCTAAGAACTAGAAAAAAACTACAAATTTAACCAGACATGAGATAAAACAGAGTTTAACACTTTGAAAACACTTTAAAGTTTTTCTTAGAGATAATAAAATTACATTAATTTTCCATACTTACAGTTCACGGAAAATGTTCAGCATCAAAACAAGTTTTTTTATTCAAATTATTTACCAGAAATAATTCTGCAAGAAACTTATAAGTAATTTTGATACATCATTTAATGAATTTTCTTTTACAACAGTCCATAGAAGCCTCAGAATTTTTTTTTTGGCTTTCGCATTATTCATCAGAGCCTTTTGTCGTTTTGCTTCCTTCTTTGCTTGTTTAACATTTTAACATACAAGATGTGCTCTATACATGAGGTACTTGATAAAATTCTTTTTATACAGAAAAATATCATAAAAAAGTATCCTTCAATATTTCCAATATCAGTATTCCTAACAGAAATATGAAATTGTTTCTAAATCAACATGCATCTACTGCAAGTTGGAACATTAACAGAGTACACAGAATGTAAGCAAACAAATACTTAATTTGGTTTGATTACTCGTTTAGAGAAACTGAAACACATAATCATTCTTATATTTGTTAGAGATACCGAAGTAACAAGAAGCGGCATAAGTTGCTTAAATTTGCAAAGCTAGTTTTAGCGTTCTTCTTCAGCAGCAAGGGTGCAAATGATGATGGCAAAGCACGAGCTCAACCAATAAAAAATTACCAGAGAATTTGAGAAAGTTCCAATCAAGGAAAATAACAAAGATAGTGCCACATACTAACATGTACTCTTGTCAACAGATGATCCTTTCATCATTAATAAAAAATATGGAATTCATATGGTCTTCCTACATACCTATCTTGCAAAGCAGAAGCAGCTTCTGTTTGTATAAGCTGCAACCACACACAGATGCCATATGTCTGTACATCCTTACACCTGAAATTTGGAAGTTTCTAACCCATACCACTTCAAAGACTTTTTAGCAACCATAACTGCAATGGTTGTCAGTCTGTTGTACTTTTCTTATGCCCTACAGTCCCGTTATACAATGACCCCATTTGATTGAATTTTCTTAACAGCTTACAGCACTGCTGAGGTAAAGGTGGTTAAATTCAACATAAAAAAAGTAATAACATTTCACTGTTTGAGAGTCGCTGGTCTCCCTAGGTCCTCACCCAGTTACCTCAAGTTTGTAGCTCATTCTCCCTCTTTACAAATCAAGTGATCAAATACAGGGTTTTTAAGAAAATTCTAGCATAAATTCAAGCTTTATTATGTCTTATTTCCTATGTGAAAAATTCAAGCAAGACACAAAATGACAGCTGTATAACTGGCTCAAACATATTAACAGGTATCATATCCTACTCATTACCCAAATTCAATATTAGGTATTAACACCTAAAATGATTTACAAATTAGAAAGTTTTTTCCAGTTAGAATTAGAAAGTTGTTTTCAAATACAAATTAGAAAGTTGACTTTTGAATTACCCCAGTTTTCTTTATGCGTTACAATTCTAGTATATACTTGTAAGAGGCCATATTTTCACTGCACAAAAAATTGAAATTTCATTAAAATATCAAAGCAATGTTACTTTCCCTAGAACTTATTAAATAAGCTTTTTCTATAATCAGGATAATAACACACAGATTAAATCATATTCAGGTAACAACATATAAGTCATGTAACAACATATAAGTCATGCGAAAGGTGGCAAAATTATAAAACAGAAACAATGATATTTTTAACTCTAACTGGTGGACAGAAATTCTATAATCTCAAAGATCAGTCTCTCATCAGTTATGGGTTACAATAAGCTGCCACCATTTTCTTAACAAGTTACAGAATTTGGGTTTAAAAGTTCAAAAACAAAACAACTTTCAATTTAGAAAGGAATCCCAAAATGGGTGAAACCTTTATTATTCAATTCTAAAATTATTAGAGGAATGCAAAAATTCTGCTAAAACACAACAATACCTTGCTTACCCAACTTCACAGATATTTCTCCTATAGCCCAAGTAGCATTATTACATACAGATATAAATTCAGGATTCAGATTCTGGCTCAGTATTGGTAAAAAATCCTCTGTAAGATAATATTTTGATTAGAAATGTGTTAATCATCAAAAGGCATATAAATATATAACATATTAACAATCATAAAAATGTGTTTATTGCAGTTTTGAATTTTCTTAAAATAATTTGATTCTGGAAAATTATCAATACAGTCAAAGCAAAATGCTTAGTTATCCTTAAGTCCTGTATAGTTCAGAAAATTCTGACTTTATTTAAACAAAATAATATAGTATTTAATACCTCAAACCATGCACTGCCTAAAATTTCAACAAAATATAAATCTTGGTTTCATGTCAATAAAAAATTAGGTAAAAATTTCCTTTAATTAAAATCTTGTTGACGATTTTTGAATCATCATTTTAGAATCTTTATGATAATTAAAAATATGTCGAAATGCTAGCACTGCTGTCAGCATAAAAAAAGCAATTCAATACCAACAACCCCTTCTTGATATGCAGTGTTTAATAAAGCGACATCAAACATTTAAAAATTTTAGCCCACTTTATTTTTTAAGTTCTGGATTCTACTGTAGTATTACATTACAGAAATTCAATAAAATGGGTAATATAAAGTCAAAAAAAATCCTTTATAATTTAAAAATGTATTCATTCAAATGTAGTTAAAAAGCTAACAAGAAAGAACACAGATTTAGGATAAATTTAAATTACCGTAATTTCGCGCGTATAGTCCGCGGACTATCTGTGTTTAAAATGCGAATTTTTGAAGCTGCGGACTATCCACCAGTGCGGATAATACGCTGGTTGTTCACGGTTAAAATCGTTGAAATTTAAAAAACACGCTGTCGTGAACTGCCGATGATCAAATATAAAAAAAGAGCGAGATTCCAAGAAAAAATTCGTATGTATCGTATCGATAGTAAACCATAGAGCATAGTGCAGAACGAATGAGTAGTAGCAAGTAGAGCTCCTAAAGTCCAGGCTGGCACATCAAGCGATGCCGGGATATGAGCACTCACTTAGCGCAACCAGAGTCTTGTGTCCCAGTATCCTTCGCACTGCTTAAGCGCAACTGCCGGGAGGGGGAAAAGTAGTTGATGCGTCAGCTCGGTTTTTAGGAGCCTTAGTAGCAAGTACCTGGAGTACGAAAAAAAAGCGTGATTCGTTTACTTATAGCGTAGTTTGGCAACACCGAGTGAGTGGGGTCGAAGGTCACATTTCATTACCACTTATCACGAGGATAGCACGTTGCACAGTATTTTGTTTTCGTATTTTGTCTTTCATCTTCGATAACGTTGATGAAACATCGCCGGAGTTTTACTGCTGAGTTTAAACTCAAGGTAGTTGAGAAAGCTGAAAAAGATGGAAATAGAGAAGCGGGCCGTTATTTTGAAGTGGACGAGAAAGCGGTGAGAAATTGGCGCAAACAAAAGGATGTGTTAAAAAGCATGGGAAGAAAGCGATCCAATCGGCACGGAAAAGTAAAATGGACAGCTTTAGAGGAAAATTTACTGAGATGGGTTCTCGACCAAAGAAATGCCGGACGCTCCATTTCAACAGTTAAAATCCGTCTCCGAGCGAAGTCCATGGCAGAAGATATGCAGATAACGGATTTCAAGGGAGGAATAAATTGGGTTTACCGCTTCATGCGTCGTAAAAACTTGAGAGTTCGCAGCAGAACGACATTGTGTCAAGCTGTTCCGGACGACGTAGATGAAAAAAAAGCTTCTTTCCTTCAGTTTACAAGGAAACTTATTGCAGAAGGGAAGTATTCCCTAAAAAATGTTATAAATATGGACGAAGTTCCATTAACATTTGATTGCCCACCGAATCGCACCGTCGATACTTGTGGAGTGAAAACAATATCAATAATAACAACTGGTCAAGAAAAGACCCAATTCACAGTGATGCTCGCCTGCTGTGCTGACGGCACAAAGTTGAAGCCGCTCTTAATCTTTAAGAGAAAAACAATTCCCAAGGAAAATTTTCCTCGAAGCGTCGTAATACGGTGCAATGAAAAGGGTTGGTGCAACGAGGACATTATGCTCGATTGGTTTCAAGAAGTTTGGAAGAAGAGAGAAGGTGCCTTTTTCAATTCCAAAGGAGTACTAATTATGGATTCCATGAGGGCACACATAAAAGACAGTGTAAAGGCGGAAGCTAAAAAAAAAAACATCGGTGCTGAACTTAGCGTTATTCCAGGCGGTTTAACAAAAATCCTGCAACCTCTGGATATTAGCGTGAACAAAAGTTTCAAGTCCCACGTACGTGCTTGCTGGGAGATCTGGATGTCGGAAGGTTTACATACTTTCACAAAAGGAGGAAATATGAGACGCGCTTCATACACTGAAGTTGCCGAATGGGTCGATAAATCCTGGAAAAGTGTTAAAGTGTCAACCATCCGATCGGGATTTATAAAAGCCAGGATTGTTAGTGAAAGCGAGGAAATCACTGACAGTGAAGATAGTGATGTTGAAAATGAACTTTCGGACACTCTTCCCGAAAATATATTAGAACTGTTTAATTCTGATACCGATGAATCGGACTTTGAAGGTTTTCGTGAATGTAGTAGAATGTGTGATTAATTAATATATGATTAATTAGTAAGCACTGTTTTTTATTTGTATTTAGCGTTTTATTTCTGAAGGTATATTAGTAAGTAAGTACTTTTTTTCTATGTATACTTAGTTCTTTGTTTCTAAAATACATTAATATTGCCGTATTAAAAAAACGTAATTTCGGACGTATAGTCCGCGGACTATCCGGTGGTGCGGACTATCTGACGATTTTTGAAATTTTTTTATATAAAATCGTGCCTGCGGACTATACGATGGTGCGGACTATACGTGCGAAATTACGGTAACTTTTAAAGCTACTGAAATTTTAAAACATTGCCTAGTAAGTTTTTTAAATGTATTCAACTTTCACTATAAAAATGTTCTCAAATTTAAAAGTTTTTAAGTATTTCACGAAGTCTAACTCTTGAAAAAATCCGAAACCTATCAGCACTCATGTGCCAAAGTTTTGTGTTTCTTTTATGCATAGTAAAATAAATTTTTTAAAAGAACGCATGGCAGAAAATATGGTTAAACTTTTCAAATCTTTGATTTTGCGTTCAACTAAAAAAAAAGTTTATAAATTTATAAAACTATGAATATCCAAAATACGGCATTTAATACGTACTTTGTCGGTTTCATAGAAAACCAGCGATTAATTGTCAAATTTAGGTGACATTTATTGCCAAATGATATAGCAAATTCATAAACCATAACCCAAATCAAGTGCTATGTAAACTAATCTTTACTTGCTCTCTCTCTCTTTATGGGGAGGGGGCCAAGGAAATTTTTTATTTTATTTATTTATTTATTTTAATTCAACAATTTTTAGTTTATCATCAAGTGAAAAAGAAACTATTGCACTCTTCAAAGAAAGGGATATATTTTATTCTCTAAGCCTGCGAAACTAAGCATGAAATGAAACTGTGAAAGCCAACTGAAAATGCAATTATTTAAAAGCTTGCTTTGGGAGGGGGTGGAGGACTTGGTAACTTTTTTTTTCCCTTTGTTGCAGGTAAAAACTGGTATGTACCTTTACATATATAAATAAGTTCTGTTATGTTCCCTTACTTACAACTATGACTCTCCAAGAATCTGTCAACAATTTCACTGTAAGCATGTTTCTAAAATACATACAGAAAACTGATGAATATATAGACCAAATTCTTAGTACAACATTGAAATTATGTATATTTAAATTAAGTATGGTTTTTCTATTCATCATAATATTTATACATCAAAACATGATCTGTCAGAAATAGGTTGTTAATTTGTTCCCCATATGTTGAGATAGAATGCAATAGCGAGAACCTGTGCACAAAAGTTATCTATAAATAACAGTATATTTTTGTACAATGGCTATTATTTACCTAACATGTTGGCACAATACATGTACAGACATTTCAAAATATATAATCGCAGTTATCGCTACAGATCAATTAAGCTCTTAAATGAAGGAAAATGATGTTACACCAATATTTTTTACACGAAATAATATTTACAGCTGTAAAGGTAATCTGTCTGCTTGACAGAACCATTTTGGGAAAATGTACTCATGGCTGAACTCAAAGCCCACAGCAGTTTTAAAGATCTAAAAAAAATGTTTACCAAAAGTAAGAAAATAAATCACAAGATTGCTTTAAATTTCTGAGCGGCGCAGAATTTTAGATCCAACATGAAGACCGATATTTAAACAGCATTTATTAATTGAGTTTGTATAATTACTTAATTTAGTCTGCATTTTCATAAACTTACATTCATTAAGATAATATTTACATTATTAAAGAAAGTAAAAACAACAAAATATCTTAAATTATAAGCTAATATATACCAAGTAGCAAAACTTCTGATGATGGATAAAGCCACTCATAACGCTCAGAGAGTTAAAACTAAGAGTAACAGATTAAACACATTTCAGCAATGGAGTCAAGAGTCACTAATCTTAAAAAACCTGATGTATGCACCCCATGACTTCCTTGTAAGGAATATTAAAATATACGCATTTTTTGCTGCATTTCATTTTAACTTATTTCCTTAAATTTCATTACAGATATATTTCTCATTCAATCAATTCAGTTCACACAATTCAGTTCTTCACTCAAGACAAAAATAAATAAAATCTCAAAATATTTTTATCAAAAATTGAAAACATAGAACACCAAATACAGTTAAAAAATTTTTATAATTAAAATTCGAGTTTCTACGCAAAAACAATCAATTCAGGCAGCGGGCAAGAATTCAGATCGTTTGGTGCACAAAACGGAAAGTTTACTTTTGGTCCCACTTGCCAAAGACACCGAATGTGCAGAAACTGACTTAATTCACTATTCAGCTCAGTTTCAAATGAAAACAAATATGGTTTCTGGGGTAAAAAAATTAGGCTAGGCCACACTTAAACAACTTTTAAATTGTTGATAGTTCTACAACTATCACAATGCAAGCATAAAAACCTTAACCGGAAGATGACAACAACAAACTTCAATCATTTTTAAAGAAAAAATACACAGTTTATCAACATATAAGAATAAAAACGTTTAACCTTCTGAGGCTACTCGTTTTTGAGTTATGTGAGATACATACGTCACGAAAAAAATCTCTTCTGAATCCTTTCTAAAACCTTTTTGCAACCCATTAGAGTCCTTTATTCTGTCCTCACATACAGATGTCACATAAAAATATCATTAAATTGCATTCGATAGCAGTCAAAATGGATATTTTCGCTGAAATATGATACCCAAAAATTTTCACGATTACAATAATTCCTTTACTTAGTAAAAGGAAGGAAAAAGGGATCTAGAAACTGAATCAGCTTGTTATATGAAACATTTAAGGATAATCATCAACTGCATTAAAATTCATATGCTTCCAAAGACTAGCTTCCAAAGACTAGCTAATTCAGCAAAAATGACATACAATGTGCCACATGCATGCTGTTCAGAATTGAAAAGTTTCAATGCATCATATTTAAACACAGTTAAGTCATTTCTACATACTAAATAAAACAGAATCACTCAAAAATAAATATTCAAAAATGTTTTTAACATTTAGGTCATATCTTTTATAAAAATAAAAATGACAATTAAAATTACCCACATTTTTATAAACATGTTTTTTAACAAAACAAAAACTACACATCTAACTGCAGAAAAATTTTAAGCACTTGATTTCAGAGATTTAAATTATTAATTCTTTTTGAATAAATACAAATAATTTAACTCATACACAGCAGACACTGCTTAATCTGATCACAGCTCAAAAAAGACATTAGTCACAAATGGGATATTAGTCTCGAAATGGCATTTTGTGTTTAATCACTATACACAAAGTATCCCTTTATAAAATGTTGCCAACAAATATCATGTGGTATTATATTTAAAGATATTAAATAATGAAGAATCCGCATGAATGCATGTTTTTTGGATTGTGAAAAAGCATCGGTACCTAGAGCCATCAAATTTTGAATAATCTAGTCCTCCACCCGAACATGGGAACAGCTTGAATTTTGAATTTGTTTTATTTCATATTTTGTAAAAATATTCATATTTTGTTTGATTAAAAAACTATTCCAAAGCGAGCAGTGGTAACACTGTATGGAAAGAAACATTTTTTACCTTCAGAGTAAGAGTCTATTTGAAATTCCAAAAATACGATGCTTTTAAATATTTCGTGATTTTAATGTTGAATTCAATTTTATGAGCAGTAAGCACCAATAATGTGAGATTTAATGAATAAAATAAACACACAAAACTTAAAAAAAAAAAAAAAAAACTACCTTACATGAGAAATTTAACATTCATATTATGGCCTAAGAAAAGACTATAGGAAGAAAAAATAGAAAATATATGACAACACTTAATGCAGCATCACGAATTATAACATATACTGCTATGCTGCTTTTAAAATGTTTCTAATTTTGTTGTTGAACTGCATATGGCATCAGGGTGAAGAAAATTATGCTTAATAATAAAGCTAAAAAGATAAAAAAGGTGGTTAGTAGGAGTAGCACAATGGTAGACTACAAGCTCAGTGAGAGCGTAAAAGAACCTCAACAAACCCTTTTAGGCGACCGCTAAAATTCTGAAACCTTTCAGCCTTTTCGTTTTCGTTCGGATATTGTAATCGAATTGCCCAAAGACCCATCCCTTTATATATGAAAACATAAAGCTTATTCTGATCAACAGTTCAATTAACATGATCACATTATTACAGAATAAATTTTGTAAAGACACTAAAATAAAATCCAAATAGATTACAAAAATTGTCAAGTGACAACAAAATGTCGCGAGGTAAGACGTTCAGTCACCTAACAGCTTGATTTTGATTTCAGCTCACCATTTATATTTAGGCATAAAAGCAACTTCAAACTGACATTGGAATAACTCTACTGATTTTGACGGCAATGAGACACAAGTCTTTCTTCTTCAGGAGCACATAAAAGAGGGGATGCATTCCCTGCAAACATCTGACCAATTAAGTTTTTTTATTTTAATATACGTATATTCTCTTCCTATGAGGGACGCCTTCTGAATTAGGGATTACAGTACTGGCCAAATATAGGAATTAATTAAGGAACAATCACAAAAATTAAGATTACTCAAGAAGTTGCATATAGAATTTAATGAAACTGAATCATAATATACAACACACAGTAAGCTTAAAATTATATGAAAATGAGCATATGTATAAAATGAACAAATCAAATGGGTCAGTTTGGTATAGGAAATTTGTATGTTCAATACAGGGTTGCCACTCAAACAAGAAAATGAAATTCTCTGACTTTTCCAGGTGTGTTTTAAGAAAATTCCAGTCTATCCACGTAATGCACTTTGGCTGTGCTAAGAGGTAAATTAATTATGGTAACCACTTGAAAACACACAAATTTGCCAATTACATATGACTTATACATTATCCCCAAAAATTACTACTATAACTATAATAGTTGTTTTCTCCACTGAAGAATTGAGATCAGAATCTGCCCCATGTGGATGAAAATGTCTTTTGTTTTTGCTGACATTTTACAGCTAAATGAAAAAAAGAAATCTATTTAATATTTTTAAATAAATTCAGGTATTTTATATTTATTTAACTGAATATATATAAGCTAAAAATATGTGCATTGAATTTCGTGATGTTATGTCATCACACTAAGAGAATTAGTTTCAGAATTACGGCAGAGAAAATCTCCTGTAATTTGAAAGTATTATTTACTAATAATAATTAAATTTAAGGGGAAGAAGCAACATTAAATGATATGATTAATATTAAAATAATTAAAAAACTGAATTACAATAATAAACGATATTTTGGCAAATATAGGTATATTAAATGATTATCCTAGATGACTGATTACTATTTTTTTATTTTCCTGCAAAATGACAAATAAAGAATTTTTAAAAAAGAAAAAAAAGTATTTAAAAGGTTTGCGGTAAAATCCTAGTATACGCTACAGCATTGGCACGATTTTGAAAATTGCCGCCAACACCAAACTGGCCTGTTTACTGCTCGTCATAATGTCGCCAAATCCCGTGTGTACCGTACACGGAGGTTATTCCATGGTACCGCTACATTAGTATTAAACTGATTTTGTTTGGTACAAGAATATGTATTTTCTTTAGTTCAACATGTGTATGCGAGTCTTTCGATTCTCGAGGTTACTGAGAACCAAAGCTACTGGAAACTTGCTTTGCCATTCTAAAAGACAATCTGTTTGGAGCTGCAAGAACTGGCTGTATGGCAGCTGCCCGAGTGATGCTAACATGTGCAAAGAAAGTGATCGCTTCCAACGTTGGCGCAAAACTCGCTTTTTTTGGGAATCGTTGTATGAAACTCCCTGACTTTTCCAGATTTAGATAAAATATTTGAATTCCCTGACTTTTTTGGTCAATTTTCGAATTCCCTGACTTCTTCCGGTTTTCCAGGGTTGCGTGGCAACCCTGTCAATATTAAGTTTCATCTCCTCTAGAAGCAATAGAGCACATACAGCAATGTGTGCTGCTGTCAACTATATGGTCTATCAGTTCCGTAGAAAGTGGGAGCCATTGCTCTTGTAATGCAGTGGCAAATGCAACAAGGTTCTGAAAAGGAGGACTTAGACAGCTATAAATCTTCCTAAAAGCATCCCAAACATGCTTGATAGGATTTAGGTCCAGTGATCAAGCTGGCCACTACATGCTCTGAATTATTAGACGTATATGTTGCTGAAGATAAATCCATGATGTGAGGCCTTGTGCTGTCTCGCATTGTAATCCTGTAACAGAAAATCATTGGCTACTGCACTGGCATAAGGGCACACATAAGCATCAAAGATGTCTATAGCATTCACAGTTCCATGAGGAAAGACAATGGAGTTCTGTGCATCCACCCAAAAGAGATACCACAGACACTGCCTTCTCTGTATGCATCTCTTTTATAAACGTTTGATGGATGATAAAGGGTTCTATTTCCTCTCCAAATCAAATAATGCCTACTATTGCTTTGAAGGCTAAACCTGGAATCATCCATAAAAAGAACAGCCCTCCACTGATGAGTCGGATATACTGACGTGCCCACCTCAAACGTTCCTGTTTGTGACGTGATGTGAGTGGCACGCAAATTTTACAGACTTTCTCTCAAACATGCAAATTTTACAGACTTTCTCTCAAACATGCAATTTTATGCTCCTCGTAGATGATGATTCCGATTGTGCCAACTAATTTGCATATTGCAGTTTTACTCATCAACTCTTACATGACAACAGATTCATATTTTATACAGATTAGCTTACTTTTGGATGAGTTATCACTATTTTTGCAATTTTTCCTTAAATTTTTGGAAACCAATGAAATTTTCAGAAAAGGTATGAACAGATCATAAATGAACTTTTACACTTTCTTAATTAAAATACTGCAAAACTAGCTATTTAAATGTGTTTCGATAATTTTTCATTCAATTAGTTAAGCACCATTGCTATTTTGAAAGATATCTTTTCTAATCGGGTAATGCTACCAAAAAAGCCCTGAACAAATATGATCAAATGAAGCAGCAGTTACTGTAAATAATGTTCCAGAAGTTGTGGAATTTTCTGCATAATTAAAAAGAATTTGGTTTCTCATGTAGGTTTTCTCATTTGCGATGTTAGTGACATTACTGAAATAAGAGATGGTTAGTTTATTTAATTACAGCAATGCGTTTGAGGGCTATCTGCCTAAGGGGAGGTATACAATCATAGAGGAATTTCTAAGGGAAACTGGCTCGTATATACGTTACACATCGAGAACATTATGAAAACACCCATGTAACTAGCCCATTCGTTGGGATTTGAACCCTGGACCGAAATTACCTCTGTTCAGCAACTTTAGCACTCAATGTCTGCTGCTTAACTAGCAAATGAATCAGATTCAGAAGAAAGAACTATAACAATGGTTATGACAGATACTCTGTAAGGTTTTAGTTAAACTAACAAAGTTTTATTTTAATTTAAATCTTTCTATCCCTTCTCATTTTCAACTTCCCATTAGAAGAAGCGCGCATTTTCAGCTTTATGCTAATCTGAAGTGGAGCCAAGTTATATTTAAACGAAAGGTAGAAACCTCTCAGTGTGAGAGAACTTTTAGTCTCAGACCCCGATCATTCTATTCGATGTTCTCCTGACTAGCTAGCAGTTAAATTCTAAGCCATAGTGCTTTACGTGACTGCTTATTGAAATAAATCCAAGTGCGTCAGTATTAGTAAATCTTGCTACGCACCATTTAGTTAGAGGCCAACCTTGCGTTATAAGCTCTGTGAGCAACGACTATTCAATTTCTATTTAGCTTTAGTTTTAAATTTATCTGATTGTTCATTTTAGACCCAAGTGTGGTCTTTTACTTTCTGTATTCCTCCCGAGTTGGGAAGTGGTTTGTAAATAATAGTGATTTAATAAAAGAGGATTTTAAATCCCTTTCAAGTGCAGTTATTCTACCACTGAATCACAGCCTTCTACCACAGAACATAGCTGCATTCAGCTCCCTGTTCCATATCAGGACTTGAGTTCATGAAGATGTTTTCAAAGAATATGCACCAAACACGCAGTCCTGACAACTCTATTTTAAAAATTTTGATTTAAGCTACGTAAGTTGAGAAAGGGGAAAGAATCAGAATTCAAGAAGCATGAAGAAATGTCCAATTATAAAAGGTTCATACCGTTAATATGAATGCTGACTGCCATATGAATATTATGGTTTTGAATCCCAGCGAAGGCATGCATATTTCTACTCATATAACATCTATGCAACAAGGGGACACTCAAAATACACAGCGAGCCAAAATGCTCTCAAAAGGTTCATTATAAGGAAAGAAGGTTGGAAGATCCTTGGAACACCTCCTGAGGTGTCCTCCCTGGGAATTCTGTAGTGAGATGGAAGCTTAACAGTTAGCTAAGTACAGTAACTACCTGTAAGTGAAACTCGATCACCTATGGTACTAACCTATAGTTGCTGGCACACTACACAAACAATGACAAAAAATAAGTTCTATACATCCCATTCTACCAGGCCAATTGACAAAAATTAACTAGCATCTTATTGTCCCAAATGTGCAATTTCAGATATACAAGGTGTTTATAAAGTCCCAGACGCATTTTGATGTTTAATAACTCATAAAATAATAAAGATAGATTAAAATTAATAACATAAATGGTTAAGATAGACTCAAAAAGTTTCATGAGCCTTGTCAATGAACTTCCACATGTGCCCCCTTCGTCGCACAGAGAATATCAAGCCGATATTCAATTTCACCAGGTACCAGCAAGCATGTCGGCATCCACAGAGGCTATTGCGGTTGTAATTCTGGCTTTTAGGTCATCCATGTTCAACACTCTCCTCCTGTAAACGTTGTCCTTTACAAATCCCCAAAGGAAAAAGTCCAGCAACGTTATATCAGGTGATCTGGGTGGCCAAGGAATTGTACCTCCTCGCCCACTCCATCTTCCTGTAAAATGGTCATTCAAAGAACTACGAACGATGGTACCCCAATGAGGTGGCGCACCATCTTGTTGCAAAAAGACATGTGGCTGAAGCTCTTCTATTTGTGGAAATACGAAGTTTTCCAACATGTCTAAGTATACGACTGATGATACCGTCTGTTCTGTAAAAAAGGCCAAATGACTCGGTTATGCATTAGTCCACACCACACATTAACCTTTGGGGAATCCCTTTGTGCCTCACAGTATTCATGGGGGTTTTCAGATCCCCATATGCGTACATTATGGCGATTAAAAATGCAGAAAGATGAAAGGATGCTTCGTAGGAGAACACTATGCGCTTCAGAAATTCAGCATCATCATCTAGCCTCCGTAGCATATCTGTTGCAAAGGCCATCCTCCTAGGCCTATAATAATAAGCAATAGTTGCCAAAAACAAAATAGAGAAAAATGCATAAAATGCAATTAATAAGCAGATGATATTTAGAAAAGTACAGATATTTAGACTGGAAAATGAAATTATCTGAAATTAACCACACGGGCAGACGATATTTACAAAAGTAAAGATATTCAAACCTGAAAAGGAAAATATATAAGTTATTCTATCAATAAATGCCATAACTTTGTTTATATCTTCATTATTTTATGAGTTATTAAACATCAAAAGGGGTCCGGGACTTTATAAACACCCTGTATATTAGATTTATACACAGCATTGTTCTAACATATGTATTTTAAAACAAAATCAGACTTTTTCTGAAATGACAGACAAACTTTTTAGCATATTTTGATTCAGTAACTCAAATTATGACCAAAGTGCCCAGATTTATAAAAAATGCAGACGCATTTCTTAAAAAATTGGCTCTCAAAATTTTAGTTCAACGTTAATTTAATTTGGTATATATTTATTAATATTTCTTTTTTTTTCTCTTAAACTTGATTCTTTCTTTCACAATTCAAAACTTAGATTCCTCCAAATAAAATTTGCAAATATTCCCTGATTTATTTTTTTAATTTGTATATTTTAGTAATTTATAAATTTTTTGAAAACATTTCTGATTCATAAACCTATACAATTTTTACCATATTCATAATGTAGATACATTTCTAAAAAAAATAGAAGCTTTTATTCAAAGTTTATTAAGATATACATCAGTTTACATGCATTTTGAAATTTGGCATCTTTGTTTTAAGCAATAACAATGCTAAATATGGTTTATAGATCTAAAAATAACAATTGTTATTAAAAACATAATACAAAGAAAATTATTTGAAAGAATGGACAATGCACTTTTTTTCCAATCATGCACAATGATATGGAAAAGAAAAATGGGTTACTATAAATTAAAAATTTCATTAAGAAGTTAGTTATTCTTTTTCTGTAAACTGAAAAAAGCATGGGAAAATAAATTTTTGAATTTATCGTTAAAAGTTTTCACCAAATTTTACAAAATTTAATATTTACACATAATCTGAGTCCTAGAATGGAAATATGGAAAAAAAAAATGTTATGTCATTTCAGAAAATGTCTGATTTTGTGTCAATATACCTATGTTAGAAAACGCTATATATAAATCTTAAGTCGTACTTTTGAGACATGAAAAACACAAGTTAAATTTTTTCAATTGGCCTAGCAGAATAGGAAATATAGAACTGTCCCTTTTTGTGTGTGTGCATGCAGAGTGTACCTGCTACAGTCAAGTACCAAAAATCCGGTGACCTGAAATCCGCCAACTCCTGAAACCCACATTGCCTCTCGAAATATAAACATTGAATTTATAGGTTCCAGAAATCGCAGAATGGAGAATGAAATACCAAAGAAAAAATATTTATCCAATAATGATGTCATAATTACCGAATAATAATGATTCTGTGTTAGTGGCAGAAAAAAAAATCTTAGCCCGGAAGAGGTTTTTAGTATGGATGATGTGTTCAGATGAGCAAACACTGGCATATCAGAAACCGATTAGGCTCTGTTTTGAACTCACCACAGCAAGAAAACGATTCTGACACCGACACAGATAATGAATTTGATAGAAGTGAGAAAATATCTGTTAATGAGGGTTTGGAACATGATGAAAAATACCTAAAATATATAGAACAACAGACCTGTGCCAAAGACCAAGAGAATATGACCCTGTAAAATTTACAAAAAAAAAAACTTACTCTGGAGCACCTAAAGCTTTAAAACAAACCTCTATCAGAAAAATGTTTGAAACAAGTAAAAAAAAAAAAATTATGCTTTAATAGTATTCCTTGTTTTTACACGTCTTTTATTTTTTATGTCCTTAATGCTTTAAAATATTC
>KK112617.1:189051-201388 GCA_000611955.2 Stegodyphus mimosarum | reverse complement strand
ATATATATAATAATAAAATAATGTATAATATTCTACATAACAATTTAAGTAAATGTATCTAATATGCCTTATTTATTTTGCACTTTTAGTCTGAATATTATGATTTAGCTTTTCTGTCCTGAAATCCACAAAATCCTAAAATCCGCACAACCTCTGGTCCCAAGCATTGCGGATTTCTGGACTCCTACTGTCCTGGCCTAAAATGTGAGTCCTTAGCCATCAGATATTTGAAAGTGACATGCAGGAATCTCAGAAGGGGGGGGGGAACCTCATTATGGCATACCTGCTTCTTTTTGTTGAGTATCAGGTACTTGAAAGTCACATGCAGGAATCTCAGGTAGGAGAAAAACCTTATTTACGGTTGCCTAGTTTTTTGAGGCAGTATTACATTCCTTATTCCTAGATTTCATGAAGGGGAGGGAGGAGAGAAATTTTCCCTATTACTTACTTATGGCTCATGGTCTTGATAGTGGATACCAGAATTTTCAACTTTGTACTTATGTTTCTATTAAATAAATTCATCCTTTTAATAACTGCACAGTTATTAAGCAGTTTAATTATATACTTCATTTCTCAAAAATTAACAGTTGTTTCATGTTGACTGTAATGCTTTAAAACTGTACATGAATGGCTATTAATTTGATTTTTCGTCTATATATCACTTAGTACTACCCCACATACTTTTTCGTAAAAATATGCATGCAAGATTTCTATACTTAGCACACAAAAAAAAAAAAAAAAAAAAAACATATGCCTTTCATTCAAAGGTTTAAAAAATAACTATTATAAAAATATCACTTACGGATACATGGACTGACATGCTGAAAACAAGCTTTTGTTAGATCACCAAGTAAAGCAAATGAACTCTGCCGAACTTCTGGCATAGGATCCTACCAAGTAAATAAGTAGAGAAATATATGTCACAAATATTTGGAATTACGACGTAATACAAAACTACCAGGTCTTAATTTAAAATAAAGATGTGAAAATTATTACCTGCATACACTGGTACAATAGTTGCATAATATTACTTGACATGACTAGCGCTTCTATATGGCCATTTAATCCTTCTGCCAATCCACTTAATAAGTCTAATGCAACTATCATAAAATCTTTATCGGGAGCTTCAAATTGATCAGGATTCGTAACATTCGCCTTCAGAGAAAAAAGCATTCAGTATAAATGCAAATAAGGTATTTTATTGCTATTTCATAATCATGAATAGATTAAGATAACCTATACAAGTTAAACAGAAAAACAAGTACATATACATTGCCTGCCCCCCCCCAAAAAAAAAGATAGTAATGAACATAAAAAATCTATTAAGGAGAAAATATCTGGTTACACATATTGAAAATTTTCAGAATCTTACATCCAATGCAACCTTCAAATAATGCCGACATCAGATAATTTCAAAGAAATCGTGGCGAACAATATTCCACATAGTTGAGTTCAAAAAGTGTAAATTATTGGCCTGTAATAAAGTCAAGAAAACCTCCAAACAGCATAAATCACTGACACGTAGCTCTAAATTGTACAGTGCATTAACTCAGAATTTACATTCTCAAATGTATATACATGTAATCTACAACATTTGAGGCCTAACCTTCCTATTAAATGTTAATCGTACAACTTCACAATTTAAATATAATTAATTATAGAAAAACAAATATTAATCTTCAAACTAAAATTTCCTCTAAAGTAATAAGTGGAATCACATCATAAAATCTTTACACCAGAACATGCAACAATGTTACACATAAATTAGCAATAATGGCTGTTTAATCCCAATTCTATGAGCAAACAACAGATTAATCTCAAATGAAAAAAGAAACGATTTCTGAATAAGACCAATCAAGGAAAAGATTCCAGTTATCAGGGAACATAAGACTGGAATTTAGAGAGCAAGGAGAAACAAACTTAAATGGTCTGACAAGTCCAGATTTATGCTCTTCCAACACAATGTAAAAGCAACAAGTTTTTTAAAAGGTATTGCATCAAAAATGAAATCATTTGACCACACGAACACACTCATGGATACCTGAAGGGGTTTTGTTTTTCCTTCCTTTAAAATCACTGACACATTCCAGAGCAATAATGCCAAGATTCATCAAACTGTGAAATACTGGTTTAAAGAACATATTATTCACAGATACAGGGTGTCCCAGCAAAGGAGCCCTGACTTTGCTGGACTAAAAATCTTGAAAAGATGGATAGAGGAATTCAACAAACGACATTTATTGTGAAAGATAAAAAGACTTATGCAGAAGTTTTAAAATAATAGTTACAAAGGCTGCCAACAAATGTCACTGTATGCTGTACAGTGTGTAGTATCAACATGCATAAATAAACTTGTCCTCTGTAAGAGGTCTTTGCAATCACATCACAATCTTTTTGAAATGGTCACCGCATGCAGTACAGAGATGGTGCAAAAGACCAATGAAATTTGCTATCACATCCTGCAGCGTTCTCAAAGGAAATGGATTCTCATGCCACACAGATCAACAATTCAAGCTCGTCCAGTATGGTGGGATAGTTCCGGTAAACAGCGTTTTCAATGCACCCCACAACAGTCAGATCATGGGTCTCTATTCTCAAAGTATTCATCAAAAAAAGCAAAAAAACCTCCTTCTTCAGATGGATTTTCTTACATCTTGCTGGATAATTCCAAAAACAGTGGCAACATTCTCAGGACTAACTACAGTTTGCCTGCAACTAATATTCCCTACCTGATTATGCTTACATCTTTTTACAGCACTATTTATATGCACTATGTACTGCAATTACATTGCCATCCATTGAAAATTTTTTTTAAACTATTACTTCAAAATTTCCATGTAACATTCTTATAGCATTCCCAATAAATATGCCACTTGTTGTATTTCTCAATCAATCTTTGTTTTCAAGACTTTTAATTTTGAAAGCTGGGACTCCTTTGCTGGACACCTTCAATAAGCAATCACTAACTTCAGTCTAAGTATATGTAGGATCACAAAAGTAAAGGATTTAGGAAGTGATTTGGTTTTTCTTTCAACCAACAAAGAATCTGATGACAACTGATATAAATCTGATAAAAAATAAGTGGATACTATATAAACTTACCAAAACATGGAATTTATTTTTATATTTTCAAAAATTTGATGAATATACTTAGTTGTCTTTTCATTGCTACATTAATCATATTTTTAACAAATTTTTTTGGAGTGGTGAAGAACTAAATCGACTTTAAAAGACAATTCAAACATACACTACTGCAAAAAATAATATGATGATGGCCAAAAATAATTACAAGGAAAACTAGACACTTCCCGGGGAGGGGGGGTCTTGTATTTTCTGCAGCTCTTCTGATCATGAGTCTGCATCATGTAATTAAAGCATCTTTGTGGACCACTGAGCAAAAAGAGATCTATGGAAAATGAAAAGAATATGTTATCAATGCTTACATCCATGACACCTCAGCATTAACTGGATTTCTAGAAGAAGATGTGAAATATGTAAACAAAGAGACATGCCTCAATAATGTGTTTTAAAAAAGAAAAAGATGAAATTAAAGAGAGACCATTATGAAAATAAGGTTTGATAAATAATTCGTCCCATGAGAACGTAACCTTGCAAACTTTTAATTGTCAATGTTTGTGAAAATGGTGAAAATTTTATACGAATAATTTTATATACCGGAAGTAATTTATCTTTTGCACAGAAATTAAAACTAAAATCGGGCAATTAATTTAAGTAATTCAGAAACGGGATTCGCATCTGAAATGGAAGTTATAAGTAAAAAAAACCATATGTTCACATATTCCAAAACTCGGAGGATCAAGACTATGTAAAGGAACTTAAAGGTTACAAAATTTTCCTACGTGATGTAATTATTACTGAGAACACTTGTTTATTTTTTTTAAAAAAAAATCCCTACTAGAATACATATGCTTATAGGGGCAGATTATAAACTTTTTACAGGAATAAAGCAGATAGCCAAGAGTTTAGGAGCCATGAAAATACACCTTGGCTGGACAGTATTAGGGAGAACAAGGGCAAAGGAAAAGAATCTTAATAAAGTTTTTTTATCCCAACATATTAGTGACAGAAAAATTTGTCACTTGTGGTCTCTTGATTCTATCAGAATAACTTTTTCTAAGCTTTTTCCAAAACAAAAGCTACAAAAAATTATTTTATCTGTATTTTAGAAAGAGATGCTGCAGGAAGGGATCAGGTGTCACTTCTACGGCTTGAAGTTCATCCCAAGTTGCCAGATAATAGAATCCTTGCAGAAAAGCGACTAAAGTCTTCTGTAAGAACACTTCGGACCAAAAACTCTTTAGAAGCCTATGAAACTGTTTTAAAAGATTAGTTAGAAGAGGAAATTATTCAGGCTGTCAATATTTTGGAGGCAGAGAAGATTAAAAGGCATTATCTGCTCAGAGAGCAGTTTTTCGTGAGCATTCACTATCAAAATTTGACATGTCTGCGAAGGAAAAAAATTGGGTATCCACCTGAACGTCTGCCTGGAAAAGGGTCTGAATTATTTTGAATTAATCCCAAAATTTTTTACAAGATTTACAAGATTTAAATAATTTCCAATGTAAGAAAAGCCCTTCTGCACACAGGTTTGAACCCAGCAAATACAAATTTTCTCCAATTTCTATAGTGAGAGAAAGGAATTTCAGTCAAAAAAATAAAAACGATATGAAACAACAATTTTCCAACTGATCTAACAAGAATCATTTAAAGGAACTGAAAGATAAAGAATTGATACACTACATTCTGTCATAGACTCCAATGGTCTTATAAACATGAAGACACATATATTCCAGAGAGACGGTGATGCATATTTTCGTTACACAATTTTACTTCCCTAGAATCATTCCTTAGTATTAAGATTGATCAAATCTGAACATGAAAGGCTAAGTCATGCTGGAGTACTACAATTCATTATGCTAGCTTTACATGAAAAATATTCGGTTATAAAGAGTATTAACACAGTATGTAATGTTACCCAAAGATATCAACGGTTCCACGGTTTATAGTAAATGCCTATAAATCTCAACCTCATCTACCTGATGACAAAATAAGAGCAACCTTAATTTTTGAGATTACTGCTGTTGATAAGACAAGTGCCGTAACTTTAAAAAGTGGGCAGAAAACATGGATCATCATTTTTACTTCTGTCATATATATACAACAATTCACTTAGTCTCATCTCTCTCAACCAAAATTTTTCCATCTCACAATGGACACATTAGAATAGTGAAGTTAAAGACTGTACAAGGGGAGATGATAAGACTCAAAAAGAACCTCATTTTTCTTGAACTCAACTTTACACCTAAGTCAGACAAAAGCAAAAAGAAAGGAACAGTTACAGTTTCCAAGGCAGCTCTTTAGAAGTTACGTGAATATGTCACTTATCCTATTAAAGAAATATATTTTGAACAACAGATAAAAATTTAATAAATGAATGTAACCCTAGCATTTAATGCTAACGAATCATCATTGTATTCCAAATCCAAGCTTAATACTGGAAAAAAATAATCAATCATCAACTGGATTCCAGTGGCTGTGTTAGTACGCCCATTATTGCTAGAGGCATCAATGGGCACCATTATACAGTACAGAATTTGTATCATGTAAATCCTGTACAAAATAATGCATGCACACATCTATGGTACAGCAGATGCTAACATGCAGCTGAAGCTGACAAATTGTTTACAACAATGTTCCATCACTGTGTCAATCATCGAGATGAAGACACACAGTTTCATTACGCAGATGAAGTGTCTGTCATCCCATGCTGGTGTAGTATTTTGTGGTCTACAGTCAGCTTTCTGACCTTTGTGCTGCTTTCACACATGTATCAATGTTATGGCATTATGCTCCAAACAAGTTGCCATTTTAAGACGGAAAAATACACCTTGGCTTCTACACCCGGCTATTTATTCTTACAGGCCAATCATTCGTCCTTATTCAAATGGGATGCTGTCAAAATTAACTGAAAATCTGTGTATTTGATGATTATGAGTGCTGATTTAGATGAACACGAAAAAATTCTGAAATTCATAAAAGCCTAATGTTAAGAATTTAATTTTTGTAATAATAGCCTTTTGCAGAATTAGAGCTGTTGTAGAGCATAACAAATGGCAGAAAATTAAAACAAAAGTAATATATATATACCGAGAATAGAGACAGTAATCATGAAACTTAAAAAACGCAAGTCTGAAAAATTTGCTAGCCTTCACTGTGACTGAAAAGCATATTTTAAAACTTTTACTTGATACTATGCACTTCACACACACAAAAAAAAAATTTCTACTTAAAAGAATTATATGAAATTCAAGTATGTTTTCATAGATTTATATTTCCATATTATTTAATATACAATCTGAACAATTTGCTTAAAAATAAATCATATAGCTAAAGATACATGCAGTAAATATTTTTACTGCAATATGAAAGCTCAAAAAATATGAAAAGGTTTTTCAATCTTCACAATAGTTATTTCCAAATGATAGCATATGTAACAAAATCAAATATTAAATTATCCAAAAAAATCCACAAACAATTCATTTCAAATTAAGTTTATCAAAATTCAATCAGCCCAAAAAAGTCCCCCCCATTATGGCCAATTTCTGAATGAAACTCAAGTACATAACAGAATGATCCTGAATTGCTACAAACATTCAATGTTATTTACTGATCATAACTTTTAATCTATAAAATAATTTTAAAAACTGAGCAAGCTTAAGTAAGCAAATTTACTACTCATAATTGTTCGTTACTTCTAAACTTACTACAATTCAATTCTTACAAAAAACAAATTTATTTATTTAATAGAAACCATTAAGTAACTAAAAATCTGACCAAGAAATGCTACATAATCCCAAACTGCCACCTGAATTTGATATTTTTTCAGCAAGTTTTGGAAATAGATGAAAGCTTACAATATTTCCAGCTTTACTACTTAGATGCATAGTATAACAAAAGGTTACAATTAGAAAAATTTTATATGAAAAATAAACCCTAAAACCAAATTAAGGGAAATGATTTTAATGAATTATTTGATACATAAGGTTTTGCCGATACTGATCTTCATACAACAAATACATTAGAAAAGATTAATTACACAAGCCTTTAAAACTCTTGCAGAAAAGTATATTCTTGAACCAAATTCCATAATGGACGTCAAAAACTTCCAAGATAAGAAACTATACACTGAAGTGACAAAAGTCATGGGATAGCAATATGCAAATATACAGATGGCAGTAGTATCGCATAGAAAATGTACAAATACGAAGTGCTTTGGCAGGGCTTTCATTTGTGTTCAAGTTATTCATGTGAAGAGGCTTTGACGTGATTATGGCCGCATGACGAGAATTAACGGAGTTTGAACGCGGAATGGTAGTTGGAGCTAGATGCATGGGTCATTTCATTTCGGATATCGTTAAGGAATTCAACATTCCGAGATCCACAGTGTCAAGAGTGTGCCGAGAGTATCTAATTTCAGGCATAACATCCCACCATGGACAGCGCAGTGGCCGACCACCTGCACTTAAGGACCAAGACCAGCGACGTCTGCATAGAGTTGTCAATGTTCACAGACAAGCAACACTGCGTCAAATAACCACAGAAATCAATGTGGGACGTATCCGATAGGACAGTGTGGAGAAATTTGTCTTCCTTGATCTATGCCAGCAGAAGACCGATACTGACAGCACGACATCACCTGCAGCGACTCTCGTGGGCTAGTGAGCATATCGGTTGGTCCCTAAACGAATGGAAAACCGTGGCTTGGTCAGATGAGTCACGATTTCAGTTGGTAAGAGCTGATGGTAGGGTTCGAGTGTGGCGCAGACCCCCACGAAGCCATGGACCCAAGTTGTCAACAAGGCATTGTTCAAGCTGCGTGGTTCCATTTCGGTCCTCTGGTGCAACTGAACCGATCATTGACTGGAAATGGATACCTTCAGCTACTTGGAGATCACTTACAGCCATTCATCGACTTCACGTACTCAAACAACGATGGGATTTTTATGGATGACAATACGCCATGTCACCGGGCCACAATTGTTCGCGATTGGTTAGAAGAACATTCTGGACAATTCCAGCGAATGATCTGGCCACCTAGATCGCCCGACATGAATACCATTGAACATTTATGGGACATCTTCGAGAGGTCAGTTCGTGCCCAAAACCCTGCACCGTCAACACTTTCACAATTATGGACGTCTATAGAGGCAGCACGGCTCAATATTCCTGGTGGGACGACTTGTTGAGTCCATGCCACGTCGAGTTGCTGCAGTTCACCGAGCAAAAGGAGGACCGACAAAATACTAGGAGGTATCCCATGACTTTTGTCACTTCAGTGTATATCTAACTCAGTTTTATAACTTAATTACAAATGTGATTTTCATATGTTGCTTCAAAAAAGCAGTTAAACTGCAGATTGAAATACTTGATCACAAGATACATATTTTAGTATTTTAAGAGATAACACCATTTAGAAAAAAATTTGCAAATCAGATTCATTTCGAATTCACATTTTTATTTCATATTGAACTACTTAACAATTAAAAAAAAAGGAAAAAAGAAAGAAATTTTACAAAAATCTCTATTGCTAAATATCTTAGGATTTAAAAAACACAGCTGTAACATATATCTGATTTTAAAAAATCTGATGTGTACACCACCTGACTTCCTTGTACGGAATATTAAATTATACGCACTTTTTCAGGCATTCCATTTAAACTTATTGAAATGAATTAAATTTACTTTCTTGATAGCACATAAACCACAATAGAATAAATGCAGTCTTTAAAATTCACTATATTTATTTACCATAGCCACACTCTGGAGTTACATCTCATGCATTTTATAACTCAGAATGGAAAAAACAATTATATCATCTGAAGAATTATCTAATCACTGCCACATGTTCTGTCCAAATACTATAATAAATCTAAAACGATATATAAAAGAAATTAAATATATAAAAAAGAAACAGTTCTTCACAGACGATTCAGCGCTGTTTACCTATAGTGCATACATTACTCATAAACATTCTCCTCTGTCCGAAACAGATTGGTGATTACATTTTCTATTAATATGATGCACTTATTTCCTCGAATTTCATTACAGATATATTTCTCATTCAATTTAACTCAGTTCTCACTTTGTGCAAGGCAAAAATAATAACTCAAAATATCTTCATTAAATTTAAAAAATATAGAAAATATAAAATATCAAATATAGTTTTTTTTTTTTAATTTACAATTAAAATTACAGTTTCTACGCAAAAACAAGCAATTCGGCCAGCAGGCAAGTAGACAGGTTTTACGGTGCACAAAACAAAGTTTACCTTTGGTTTCACTTGGCAAAAAGACACCGAAGGCATAGAAACCGACTTATTTTGTTGTGGATGCTATGTTGAATCAGTATATGGGATAATTTAATAACTTAAATAATTCTAAAATGAATTAAGCATGATTTAATTCACAGTAATAAAAGAAAGCGCTATCTTTGTTGTTGCAAAGCTTAGTTTCTCTAGATTGGCAAAAAATCCACAATTCTGCCACGTTTCAAATGTAAACAAATATAGCTACTATGGCCAAAAAAAATTAGGCTTAGCTGCACTTAAACAACTTTTAAATTGTTGGTAATTCTACAACTATAACATGCAGGTTAACTAAAGGCATAAAAACCTTAACCATAAGATACGAACAACACAATTCAATCATTTTTAAAGCAAAAAATGCACAATTTAGCAACATATAAGAATAAAATAAATAAATAAAATGAGCTCTCTGGGCCAAGTAACAGAGCAGGTATATATATATTTATATACTCTTGGTGCGGTCGATTGCAACTAAAAAGGGAGGTGCACATCTACATGTTATAGCAGTCCTATACAAAATTTCAACATGTGTAATACATACATACATACGTATCGACAGCATGAAAAAAATCTCTTCTGAATCCATTTTAAATCAGTTTTGTATTTCGTTTCGGAAAACAGAGTCCTTTGTTCTGTCCTTACGTACAGATGTCATGCAAAAACATCATTAAATTGCATTCAATAGTGGCCAAAATGGATATTTTTGTTGAATAATGGTACCTGGAATTTTTCGTCATTACAATACTTCCTTTACTTCGTACAAGGAAATAAAAATGTCTAATCATGTTTCCAATATCTCATTACAGGAACTTCTGTAATGAAGTACTCAACATATTCTTTGAAAAAAATTGCTAATTAATAGTTAAAACATTGTTTTAATAAAAAGATAAAAAATGTATCAGAGTATCATATACTACAAAAGAGGGTTTAATAGAAATATCTAGGAGTTTCACTTTGTTTACTGTTAATAACTTACAACTATTAACACTAATTTTTTTTTTAATTTCAATTACTTGCACATTTTCATTATTGTCCTTATTAAAAAAGATGAAAATATTCAAAATGCTCCACATAAATAAGAAAAATACTTTCACAATACCTACATTAGAACAAGTCTTACCATTGTTTGATTTAAAGTTTGTTCAACAAGACTGAGACACCTTCTGAAAACAGGTTCACAATATGGAAGAAAACCAGACTGCAAAGCTGTTGCTACACTGGAAAAAAAAAAAAAAAAAAAAAAAAAAATTCAATGTGTTAACTAAGCACATCAATATTAAGAAATATTTTTAAATGAAGCTACATGTTACTAATTCAATTAAAATTTAGATAAAACAATTTCTACGGAATTTCAACCATAAAATTGGTCCAATGTGACACCATTTCAAATGAGCCAAACAATTTGTGTCTGCACAATATTCTTGGCTAATAGTGTTAATCAGAATCAGTTTCAGATTCTATTGTTTATTTGTGGCTAATATTATTAGCTGGTATTTTGCATTAAACTGTTTGTTACTAACTTCAACTAATACTGTTAGCCAAGTACAAACAAGATAATACAACTGCAACTATCAGCTGAGTCAAAACAAGTTTATAAAATCATTTTAAATAATGTTAAATTTATTGTAATTGATAATAGTGCACAGCAAAAATAGCACACCAAGAGAACAGAGATAAGGTGAGTCCTCCAAAAAATAATAAAAATTTTGTGAAAACACTACTTTGGCCCAACTAATTTGTACAATATAGTACTTGAGAATGCATTTGTACCTACATGAAATGTGATTAAAAGACACAGACTATGAAAAAAGTGTTCTTAGTCACAACATATTTTTAGGGCAATTACTTTGGATGACCTAATTAAGACTTCACTTACCGTTAAGGAATATTTACACCTCTTTTCCTTATTGCACAACTACTTGAAAAATTCAAATTTTTTAATTTATAAAAACATTATTATAGTTCAACATTACCTCTAATAACGGGAAAAGATCTTTATCATCATCCTTTAAGTAATTCCATTTTTCTATTAATGGAGGCATAAGTAATGCAATGTATTCCTATGAAAGAAAATCAAATCAGAATACATAGATGTTGTGCTATAAAAATGAGTCAAAAATAAGCAAAATAACTGCAAATAAAAATTAAACAGGCTAATACTACAAGACATTATCTGGGAGTATATTTAATGTCATAATTTATACAAATACATAAACTACAAAATTACCATTTCGGATAATAAATGTATGAAATATATAAACCTTTTTGAAATTAACTTATATTCAAAATAACAAATACGACTTCAGGTTCAAAACCTTTTCGTAATTTTACAGAAAACACTCCTCCCTCCAAAAAATTTTTAAAAAAAACATTCTCATTCACTATGCTCTTGAAAATAAAAATCTGCATCTAGATTATAGCATCCTAGCTCGAAAAGTAGCAATTTTAAAAGTTTTAAACCTAAAAAATAAATAAATGAATAAATAACAACTTACCTGTTTGTTCAAATGATGACCAACAGAATCCGCTAATGTTCCTATAGCATCATATAGTATAAGAAGATTCTTATGCTAAAATTAGAAAGGAAGAAAAAGTTAAGAACATCTCTTTTAATATTACACGAAAATCTAAAATACGAAATATTGTACATACTTGGTATTTACTAAAAGCAAACACAAGGGTTTCAAGAATATATGCTAAATAGGGCACTAGTTCTGTACATGCTTCTTCCTCCAAAGTCGCGAATGCACTACATGCTGCTTCTTGAACTCTTTTGTTTGCATCTAAAACTCTTTTCAGCAACTGCAAAACAAATTAACAATTCCAGTTATTGTTTATTCAAACCCACATGAAACATAGCAAAGAATGTTAATACTTCACAATACTAAAATTAAGATGAAAAACAACAAAAAATTATATGCTTTACTAATGGAGTTCCATGTAAAAAAAATA
>KK112617.1:162524-179608 GCA_000611955.2 Stegodyphus mimosarum | reverse complement strand
TTTGGGTTTTTTTTTTTTTTTTTTTTGATAATTTCATTTATATTTGGTCATAACAATGACAATGCTACTCTCATATCGTTTTCTACATTTAACAGTCTCAATCTCGTATTCGTTTTATTTTTCATGTTGGTTAATACTGAAAATCCGAATTCACACAAATAAGATGCAGAAAATTGTAACAATATTTTTAAAGCTCTTTTGGCCATCATGGGATAATTGCATCTAATGTTAATCTAAAATGAATTAATTGATTCTTCCGAATATTTTAAAATTAAATCTTGATTATTAGAAAGTGAAATTAGTTCCTCTTCATTTAAAGTTAATTCAGATACAGAAGTATTCGTTATCACAAATGGATTACGAAACCCATCAAATTTTTTAATTAATTAATCTAAATTTGGGAAAATTCTATCCTCTAATGCTGTCAAATAGACAATAACAATTTTATGAATAGTTTTATTAAAATCTTTTGGGACTGAGTCAAACTTTTCCAAATTGGATTCCTGAGCTTTATTCTTCCAAAAAGTTATTTGTTTTTGGAATCCCACTAGTTTATATGTTGAGTTTAATACATTTTCTTTCGGCCCTTATATATTTGAATTCATGTTATTAAAAATAACAAGAATGTCTGATAAGTAAGCTAATCTCCCATCTTCAACAATCAGAACACCTCAATTTAAATTATATACTGAACATGCTTGAAAATGCTCCAAATTGCGCTTTCCTCCGAAGCAACAAAATCGATTTGAATACAAATGGCACAATTTAATGTCTTAAAAACCAAATTTCACCAATTCTCATGCGTGCATATACTAGGATTAAACCCATTATACACAGTCCAGTCACATTAATGTGACCACCACGTACTTTCCATGTCAGAGTTAAATAACCAATCACAGAAGGCAGGTGGCAGCACAGTGCAGTTGAGCGTATATAAAGGGTGTGTGAGGGCTTCGGAAAACATTTCAATCGTTGGCGTAATGCAGAAACGAAGCGATTTATCCGACTTCCAAAAGGGCATGATCATTGGCTTTCGGGCCAAGGGTGGAAGCATTTCCGAAACGGCTGAGTTTGTGAACTGTTCGCGTGCCGCCGTGGTAAAAGTGTACCGTGCATGGCAAAATGGGACTGTCCAAAATCAGCGACGTGGCAAATGTGGTGCACCACGGGCCATAGATGACAGAGGCGAACGACGGTTGCGGAGATGCGTTCGGGCAGATAGACGGGCTACCGTTGAGCAACTGACCACCAAAATGAACCAAGGGGCTACCAAAAGTGTCTCCCAAAGTACTATTCAGCGAACATTGCTGCGTCTGGGCCTCCGAAGCAGACGCCTGGTTCGTGCACCTATGCTGACTGCTGTTCATCGACGGCGAAGGCTAGAATTTGCACGCCAGTACAGCAGCTGGACGTCCACTGAGTGGCGACAGGTTGCGTTTTCGGATGAATCGCGTTTTATGCTCCATCGGACAGATGGACGTTGGCGTATAAGGCGTGAAACCTCTGAAAGGAACCACCCTGCAACCATTGCCGGAACGGTCCAAGCTGGAGGCGGGAGCATTATGGTCTGGGGAATGTTTTCCTGGCATTCTCTAGGTTCACTGATCATTGTGGAAGGCACAATGGATCAATACAAGTACGCATCTGTCCTTGCGGACCATGTTCACCCCTACATGCGCATTGTTTTTCCTCAGGATGATGGCATCTTCCAGCAGGACAATGCGAGGTGCCATACAGCTGCCAGTGTACGTGCGTGGTTCGAAGAGCACCAGGATGAGTTTACCGTCCTCCCCTGGCCAGCAAACTCACCTGACTTAAACCCAATCGAGCATCTGTGGGACCATCTCGATCGAGTTGTTCGCGCCATGGATCCTCAACCGCGTAATCTAGCGCAGCTGGCCACGGCATTAGAGTCGGCATGGCTCAACATCCCAGAGAACACCTTCAGGGACCTATGTGACTCTCTTCCTGCACGTCTCGCAGCAGTCCGCTCTGCGAAAGGTGGTTATTCTGGCTTTAATTACTATATACATTTCTAAAACTTGGCGGCACACTTTTAAGAATTTGGCTGTCAACAAAAGTGCCGTGGCGCAGTGGTTGAGAACAATTGCTCCACGACAATGCTAAGCCCAACACAGCAGGTGTAATGCAGCAGAAACAGGTGTAAATGCACCGGAAAATGCTTGATCATCTACCTTACAGACCAGTCTTTTTACCACGCGATTTTCACATGTCTGAACACCCAAAGAAGCACCTGGAGGCAAACGATTTGAGACCAAAGATCTAGTGGGAATATTCGTGTGCAGCTGGTTTGATACTCATCCAACTTCATTCTACGAGAAGGGAATGAAAAAATTACAATAACGTGGGGAGAAAATGTATCATAAAAGGAGGAGGTTTAGAAAAATAATTTGTAGAAATGTAGATTTTTCCTATAAAATAAATTTTGTTTAAACAAAAGGCTTGCTTATATTTGATTCATCCTCGTACATACAAAAAACATTTTATTTAATTATATTACTAATGCTTCAAATGTTTATATTTAGATTTTGATGTAACAGCAATAGGCAACATTATAAATTTTAATATACTTTTATAATATCAAATATATTATTAAAAAATAAAAACTCAATTAGTTATCACATGAAGCATATCTTTTTGCTTTGAAATCACAGTTGATATACTAATTTAAAAGATGAAATAGAGATTTTAGGTCAAAGTGAAAGCCAAAACTTTAGAAAGACTATTGATCATCTCAAACAGAAGATACAGAAATCCTATCTCATGCACATGTTCCAAATCACATGGTTGATAAATTGCTGATGTAACACAACACCAAAAACTTTTAATACTTTTAATATAAAAGTTACGGACATGTACATTATTAAATGATAAACTGATACTGTACCTTCTGCAATTGCACCCAAAGCCAAAATCCCAGATTCTTTAATTTCCCAGTCTTGGTGAAAAAGGGTTTCTCGCAAAATTGGCAGTAAAACAGGTAGAAGTTCTTCATGAAATACACTAGCTAAGACATCCAACGCAGCAGCAGAGCATTTTCCTAAAATAATTGATAGCTAGTTTTAGACAGATATAACAAAGATTAATCAGTTTTAGTTCAAGAAATATTTGATATAAACTCATAAAAATCTTTTTAAAAAAAAAAAAAAAAAACCTACTCAAATTCCAGTCAGATAAAGAGGAATCATCATCTAAACCATCATCAGATTCTGTATCATTCTGCAATAAAATAAACAACTAATTGATAAATTTTATTAATTGAACTTTTGCACACATCCAGATGAAAGTTAAAACACAAACATTAATAAAATTTTTAAATGTCCAGAAACAGAATATTTTTAAAATAAATTAAATTGTCATCAATCAGTGTAGTCAGATATATAACAGATGCTTTTAAGTCTCTTAAAAACTCCCCCTATATATCTTAAAAGATACAGTATATTTAGAAATATCAATCCTTTGCATTTCACACACTTGTCACCTACAATTGCTGTATACCTTCACAATGAAATGCCTGGGAGAATGATTTTTATTTTAAATGGAAAAAAATGTGAATACTTTTGTACTTATTTTGAAAATATGTATTGTTCCAATCTACTGGGTTGAAATCTAAGTTTTCACTCTTTTTTAGGTGAACAAGAACTAATAAATGAAATTGTAACATATCTGCATATTTAGTTAATAACCAAAATTTAGTATGATCTCTTGTCATCTGCCTTGTTATAGATTAATGCCTTACCAATAAATATCATCTGGTTCAGAATTAAAAAAATTTTTGCAATGTTTTCGTATCTTGTGCAATATCCAAGATTTATTGGGTCAAGGAATTCCGTAAAAATAGCAGTCCAAAGAAGCAATGTCAGGAGAAAAGGTAAAACTTACTAAACTAACCAAAGGCAAGTAGTGATTAAAGCAATACGAGGTTAGAGTTTTCATATTGAAATACAACGCCTTAGTGGCTGGTAAGTGCTGGCCACATACGTATCAGTTTTTACCTCTTGCTTTAGCTTGTCCAACTGTTGGGCAGTATACAACTGCATTAACGATTGGCTTACATGGCGGCTTATCTCACTGAATTATTCGTTTCATACACTTAACCAAACCTTTTCATAAGGCACACCTTTTCTTAACATGGGAGGAGCAGGCTCTGCTATGTGACACACAGCCCTTAAATATTTGACATTAGTATACAGCAGGCGTTCTCAACCTTTTTCATTCCACCCTTTTCTGCCAGTGCTAGACAGTCATTTTAAACCCTTGCAAAATTTGAAAAATACATATATATTTATTTAAATTTAAATTAACTTTTTAATGTGTTTCATAAAATTAAACATCATAAAGTATAGAAAATATTGATAAATTCCAAAACTTGAACAAAAGTAGTTTTTATATTCATAAAATAAAACTAGATACTTAATAGGCAAATAAAAAGCTGACCGCATTCTTCTCCTGAAAGAATGAAATTCCTAACTGGGGGGGGGGGAATTCCCCCTGGTTTAGAATCCTTGCTGTCCATTTTTATCACTCGTCATAATTCATTCAAAAATAGTTCATTTCTGGAATAATAAAGAAAAGAAAGCCAAGTCCTGGTTCTGATCTGCTACTACTTATTATACAGGCTGATGTGAAACATACTGGTCCAGTAGCTTCATGGTGAATAACAGTGTTTGTCATTAAGCTATTGTTCTGAATAGTGTTTTCACCAATTTCTCAACAGCTGCGTGGAAGACATTCGATATGGCTGAGTTACAACTTCAGTCCTGCCAAAGAATTTTCAAAGCCAGCAATGATGTACAAACACATCTTACTCACACAACTGACAAATATTACCTCATGCTCATACTGCAGTACTATCTCTACTGAACATGAGCAATAAACAATGTCTGATATGCTCCTCATTCTTTGTCACTTTAAACCAGGCATGAAAGTGCAAGTTGGCAAAAAAAGCTGAACAACGCGCGGACACAAAATTACACGAAAACTAAATGCGCACGCGCGAGCTAAAAAAACACATTTTAATAAAATATCAACCGTGTAATATAAAAAGTATTAAGCATATGCATATAATTAAACTAAAATAATACTTGTACTTACTATTTCGCTATTAATTTTATCTTCCACTTGTTAAAAAAAAAAAATCACCAAGAGATTGTAATGAATTAACCTTCTTTAAGATGCTCTTTATGTAACTTAATATAACAGTTGATACATGAACACTGTACACAACATTACAACACACTAATATACGTACATATTTATGTTATATATTACTGCCTATTTTCAGGCAATGGCAAGTTTTAGAGATAATATATACATATAACTGTTACTATAGCTTTCAATTATCTTCACTTTTAGTTCAATAAGCAGTACTTTATATAACACCAGAAAAAGTAGTCATGTGAGATAATATAGTTACAAAATAACATATAGTTAAAGGAGGAATATAAATTGTCTCAGTCTAATTTGTCTGTCTCACTCAATCCTGATTACAAATTTTTAGGGAAAAAGCTTTTTCTTCTTTGCTACTTTTGCAGCCAACTTTTCTAATTTCCGTTTGCGAGCTAGTCTCGATTTCTTTTCAGCAGCTTTTATACAATTCATTGATACTTTTTTTATTTTCTGCAATGTTTAATTGCTTTTTTTTTTTAGATTCTCGCTCCTCCTTTTTCATCTCTAGCTCTTCTTTGTACAGTTTATGAGCATTCCTTAAATTTTTACATACAGTTTTGTGTACTGGAGAATGCAAGTGGTCATCCCTTTTAAAACATTCCAGAGAGCTGACTTATTGCAACTCAAAAATTTGTATGACTGCTAATAGCAACATATCCCCTTTTTCCATAATATATTAGATCAGAACACAATGCACACTTCACTTTTCCACTGATATCCACTTTCTGAATGCAACTGCCAACGACCACTTCCATTTCTTGTCCATTCACATGAATTTTTACGATGTTTTTCAGACACGCAAATCTGAACTTATTTTTTTTCTCACTATCTATACACCGAGCTTTGTGCTCATGATTCGGATTTAAGATATTCATACTGAAAAACTTACAGCAACAAACAAAAAAGAAATAATATAACGATCTACGCTCTGTATTACAGTACGCCACTTTACACCCGCTAAAACTCGCACGTGCTCTCATCAGTAGGGTATTTGTTGGTTCGACAGATTGCGCCAGCACCGATCGCTGAAATTATTGAAATCGGCTCTTGTCTGACGGTTGCTTGCTCTTCTTTGATTCGATATTCGTACGCATCTAGTTCCGCCTTTCCACATAGGCCCCACCTACTTCGCCTTGATGTGAAACAACGCATTTCGCAGACTGGTTACTTTCCGAAAAAATGGAAAACAGCGGCAGTTGTTCCTATCCTGAAGCCCAACAAACCCCCTGAAGAAATTTCATCTTACAGACCGGTGAGTCTACTGTCAAATCTAAGCAAAATAGCTGAAGCTGTGATCAAAGATAGAATCACCGAGCACATAGAAGAAAATAACATCTTGATAAATCAACAACACGGATTCAGAAAGAAACACTCGACTGTTCATCAGCTGCTCAGAGTCGTCGAACTCATCACAGATGGAATGAAGAATAAAGAAAGCACCGGAGCACTTTTTCTCGATATATCGAAAGCATTTGATAGAGTATGGCTAGATGGGCTACTTTACAAATTAATTAACCTGGGGTTCCCAGGATACATCATAAACATCACCAAATCTTATCTCTTTGAGAGGCACTTTGTCGTTCGCTACAAACATAAATACTCTGATAAACGGCCAATTTACGCCGGAGTCCCGCAAGGGTCCCTGGTAGGGCCAATATACTTTTTATTATATGTGAACGACATACCACACACACCATACACTACACTTGCCATGTATGCAGACGATACAGCGATACTAGCAAAAAATGCATCCCTAAACCAGATCTCCCAAGCATTACAAATCCACATACAAGCATTAGAAGCCTGGCTTATCAAATGGAAAATCCAAATAAATGTGGATAAATCAGAAGCAATCTTGTTTACGAAGAAGAAGAATATTGATATTTCAATAAAAATGTACGACATCACCATCCCGTGGGCTAAGCAAGCCAAATACCTAGGCATAATATTGGATAGGAATCTCACTTGGAACCCACACATAACAAAACTAGTCAGTAAGTTCCGAGGAGCTAAAGCTAAACTCACCCCCTTAATTGCTCGGAACTCAGTTTTATCAATAGATAATAAGTTACTACTCTATAAAGCCATGTTGCACTCCATAATAACTTATGCATGTCCTGTATGGGGTTTTGCCAGCAATATTGATATTAAAAGATTGCAAGTTTTACAAAACATCACACTAAGACAAATAACTAACAGTGGATGGTATGTTAGAAATGAAGACCTCCACAGAGAACTTAAAATAAAATCAATTAAAATATTTATGGCTAAAATTGCAAAAAGATTCTTTAATAATATTGAAAAGGTGAAAAACAGCAGTATACCGCAATTGATGTATGATGTCAACGACCCAGGCAATAGACGAAAACCTGGTGCACTACTAAGATCTAATGACTGAGAATTTCATTGTTTTTGAAAAAATTAATCAGCTTAACTAATTTGCTTTAATAATTGCTCTAAAACTTATAAAATATATTTCGATATATGCTACTAGCCTTAAACAAGCCTTCGCAGCTCCTTAGAAATTTTTCTAAGTCCAACTTTTTGATCAGGACCAATCAAAATCTCCTATATTATAATCCCCTCCCCCCTTTTCGGCTAAACCAATCCTCTAAAAGTATGGCTCTGAACCCCCGCCCCTCCCTTATTCCTGCCAATAGCATGCCTCCCACACTTTTTTCATCTCCTCCTTAGCTCCACAGCATTACCGACAGTTTGCAGTTCGAAGGAAGACGGAGACGATGTAGGACGTAAAGAGTGCCAGCTCTTCAAAGTTGACGAATTTGAATTTTTCTTCATGCTTTAGCAGAACGATCTTCAATCAAAATGCCATGAACTTACTACTTGCCATTAATATATATTGCTTTCACACACACACACATTTGCCGGTCACGATTCTCAACGGTTCTGCATCGATCTCAAAAACAGCCCAGGTGACGTTGAAAAAAGCGGAATTCCGCGAAAACGCGAAAAACTTTCATGCCTGCTTTAAACTGAAATTTTTTGTGACCTTTGTATAGCATCTGTACACATATTTTATTCATTGAAAATCCTAATCTTGCATTTTGAATCTCCGAAAAACAGGAGAAACTTTTGTATCAACATAATAAAATTAAATTTGAAATTTTGCAATACACGGAAATATATCATTAGAAATATATCATTCTCATGCATTTTATGGTTTTGGGAGGGGACAAATAATACAATGCTCACTAGTTAGACAGCTCACATTCTTTTTGTTTCTTTTAGAATAAACATTCTTCCCCCTTTTCCTCATAACATAAAGCTTTCTATTTAATCTTTTTTCAGATTTAGAAGTTTTATTTTGTCAATGATTTCTTGTTTGTATTGCGTTGCACAGTTCTCAGAAAATGTATAGATTGATAATACTCACTTTGATATCCCATACTTTGTTTTATTCCTATTAAGTGATTTCTCGAAAAGAATAAGTATATTCAAACTATTATGCCTGATCAATAACATCCATTCTTTAGGCACAGCTAAGAACTCATTAGGTGCTTCAATTATTTCTTGCAGCTCATCGTATGTCATTTAGAAATTATTATGCCAGCACTATACAGACTGCATACTATAGTTCCATTAAAATATTACATTTTCCTTTATACACAAGTAACCCCCCCCAAAAAAAAATCTTGGCATATTTACAGCTGTTAGAACAAGTTACTGTTTATTTTAATATTACTCAAGCAGAATTCCATTTTTCTAAATATCTCAATTAAGACTATAGTAATATAACATTTGTCATTAATTATATAAGCATACTTGCCAATCTATGACGCTGAAAAATCAGGAGAATTTTTTTAGAAATCGGGAGATTTATTTTCAACGAGAAAAAGATTTTTAAATGATAAAAGTATGCTTTTTAATAACGAACTAACTTCATACGGTTACTAATTAATATCTGAAAGTTCAGTTACTAATTCTTAAATGCAAACAGTACATTCTGCATTAATAACTTTTTGGTCTAGTGTTTCCAAAGAAAAAATTAACTTTTTTTTTTTTTTTTTTTTTTTCAATAGAACTCATATTTTCCTTGTTTTTGTGTACGAACATGTTTGTGAACATCGGCCCTTCCACCATGCGAAATCGAAAAATCGCAATGACCAACGATACAAATTGCAAATGCATTATGTTTCCTTGAGGAAATAATATAAGGAAAGTCATCTGTGTACGATTTTTGAAAAGTACCAGAGTATTTTACCTTTTTTCGTAGACATAACTAATACGAAATATTGTAATTTCTTAAACTATTTCCCGAAAGCACGTATAATCACACAGGTTAGCAACAGGATGAACGAAATAACAACCTCGATCTTGTTTTGTGCTCATTGGCTAATATGCGCCAGATGATACGCGGTGGTACTCGATGCTTATTGGAGAAATGGAACATGATGTTTTCGGACACATGCTCTCTCTCACAAAGCACGCCATAATTTCTCACTGATAAAACTACTTTGGTTTTCTATGCAGTCTAGAGCAAAACCAGGTGCCTTCAGACACCCCAAATCGCTTTTTTGGGGATGCAAATAACGAAGTAAGCCAAGCTACATAAAAATCGTGAGAAATTTTAAGAATAAGAGAAGGTCAGAAGAAATATATTGTAAATCGGGTTGGCGGGAGAACGGTCGGAAGTCTGGAGTCTCCCGCCTAAATTAGGAGAGTTGGCAACTCTGTATAAATGATATTCTCATGTGGTCAGTACTTGATTCAGTACATAGCCTGCTTTGAAATTTATGACAGTTTAAATAATATAACATTATATTTACATAATAAAACTTATTTTTCCTTAAAATTTAATGGGAATTTATTCTTCAATAAGTGTACTTGATCAATAAGTGTCATCAATAAGTCAATAAGTGTAATGGCGTGTATTACGCCATTATCTACAAATGTCCCCCTAAACAACAGAATATAAAGATTTTTAAAATAATATGTAGTAAAACTTGGAAATGAACTTTATGCTTTTGTGTTCTCCAATTGTGGAAAAATTATACTAGATGAAACCTAAAGGAATTCATTTATTTTTAATATATATGAAAATTACATGAAAAAGTAAATTTAGGAAAATATGTAATTATAAATCAATCCATATTCAATTAATATTTGCGCCAAATGATGAACATAAATCTGAAACAGTCTTTCCTTTGAAATCACTCATTTCAACTTTTACGACAAAATTTTTAACATTAAACGTGATTAACATGGAAGTAAAAATAAATTTTTTGCAGTTTACACAGTTTTCACTGCATAGTAAATACTATTGCCAAGAGTTTTATGACTTAAATTAATCAATAAGAAAAATACCTCTGCATTGTCATCCATGTGTTTCTGGCTATGAGTTTTTGATTTATGGAATCTGGGCCTTATATCTTCTTCACGGTCTGGAATCATCTCATCTTGTTCAACATTACCCTGTTAAAAAAAATAATTTGAACTTTTATTATTCAAATAAAACAAGAATTATTTTTAAAAATATAATAACTATTAATACACCTGGTACACATGAAAATGTTATTATTTTCAGTTTATTACAAAACGAAATCCTTCGCAAATAATATGATGACTATAATTTATACATTAGATCAGTGCAGTAATTTTATCATGCCCTCTTTGCACATCAAAAATTCAAAATTTGCAGAGAAGTTGGCTCATGAAAATTTTGTAGTTTGGAAGTCGGAAGTTTTTAAAAAATTTCTCATTTGCCAAGAATTCACATAACATTTTCCAAGAGAAAAATTGTACTACTACATTAACAAAAACTAGCTACAAAACAATAGCAGAAATAACTCCCACTCAATTAGATAAGCATTCTGTATTTCAACCTCAACTGCAATCTGAGATCAAGATTTAGGATATATTTATTCTAAATATATCCTAAATCTTGATAATGTCTCGATAGTTAATGAAAATATGTGTATATTATATACACACATTTTCATTAACTACTTTGCTCTGATCAACCCTAAAATACTTTCCTCCCAACCTCCTCAAACACCCATTTTTAAAAACTCTTATTGGAAAGAAATTCCTGTCTGCTCCAAGAAGTAATGTTAACCAAGAAGTTATGTACCATGCATTGTTAATCAAACTCCTAAAAGAAAGTCTAGAGTAGCTCATCTCCAACTCCAGAGTAATTTGACATTGATGGCTTGTAGTATAGGCATTAAGCTTGTGAATTCCAGTTCAAAGTGCTTGTTCTACCAGACCTTAAAATAAAACTTTGTTCTGATTCTACTACAACCATTTGGTGGATAAAAGAGTTTGGAAACTGGGCAGTTTTCTTGATCAACTTAGTTAAAGAAATTCACCAATTGACAAATTCACAAGCATGGAAGCATGTTCCAGAGAGTACACTGCTGATTTACTGTCATGTGGTTGTTGTGCTAGGGCCATGACCATTTCTAAGTGATAGGTGGGCCTTCATGACTAAAGGAAAACCCTGAATAGTGGCCAACTGGCAAAACTAAATCAGCCAAAAAAAAAAAAATGTAGAAAGAAGAAAGACTAAAATGATGATTATTGATTTGGTGAAAGATCATCCCTTTGACATCTTAATGACATATCAAATTATCATAAATTCGAGTATTTGCTTGGATTTTATGATTTTTAAATAATTCATGTCAAACTTGTGTTAAGTATAAAAACTTGAGCTTTCTTTTTCTGAAACTGAAAATTCTGAAAAGTGTTTCATTCGTTTAGTTCAAAGCTATTATTTGCCTGATGTAAAATCTTTGAACTTTGTTACATTTAAAGATAAGGATAATATTTTAAGAATAAGAACTAAAATAATTCATCATCAGACAAACGTGAATTTACTAAGCTATTTGATCAAATTGGTATACACTAAGAATGTCACGCTGGATAATCAATAATCCAAAACTTACTGCAAAAAAGATTTTGGATAATTAGAAATAATAAGTTAGGAAAACTATTAAGAATGTTTTATACAATTGCATGACATTTGACCATTTTAAAGATAAACCTATGTCAAGTGAACTTGCACTTTTGTTTTACAGATTGTGTAGTTTTCGAAGTTGTGGGAATTGATTTGGCCGTGCCTTTATTTTTGAAAACTGGAGAAAAGGTGTATACAGCACTGTTCACTTGCATAAAGTTTTGATCATTCATCTGGAACCGGTAAATTCATTATCTTCGAACACTTTGTTGTTGCTGCTTATCATTGAATGAGGGAAGTTAAGAACAATTTGTGATAGCGAAACCAATTTCAGAGGGGCATTTATTGATCTTTCAAAATTAGACTGGGACAAAATTTATAGAGGGAGCTTCACACATTCAGTAATTATCAAACCTAAAAACTCAATATGGAATTGTCTTCCGACAGGTGTAGTGAATCTTCCTCTAGACATACAAGCTACTAGAACAGTATTAACTGAAAATGGGAATGGAGAAACCTAATTCTCAGAAAGCTTCTGAATTTAAGACTACTTTATTTCCTCATGATGCAACACTGGACAGATGTACTGCTTCTAGTAGGTGCATAAAAATACTTAGAAGACTGGATTTTTCAACCATAGTTTTTACAGTTTGAGACTCTTTTGAAGTCGCAATGGCAAGAGGATGCTGTGAATTAAAGTGAACTGAAGCTGTGATAGAGTGATGTCAGCTTCTGGGAATCAGAGTTAGTCTTTAGTAGCATGAAGGAACATTGGCTGTGGTGTCTGTTCTCGTGCTACACATAAAGTGTTTATGTGTTTTTTTTAATGACTTTTGTCTTTTTGGGTTTTACAAAACACCCTGCTTTAGGTAGATGTAAACCAAATTAAATTTCAGCTTTTTGTTCTCAACAGTAATATATTGAAAAAACATTTGAGGCATCGGAAATTTTTTGTTCACATTACGAATGAATACTACTAAGCAAAGGTATCAAGCAAACTCTGAAATATGATACAGAAATCATATCAGAGGAAATCCAAATAATGCTAACTCAAAAAATAGACCCAACATGAACAGTTGAACATAAAGCTGAAGTTAATCCAAAAGTAAAAAACAGGTCAAAGATAAAAGAGGCTTCCCAGCTACATACTTGCCAACGTACGACCCCCCGCCAAAAAAAAATTAATCAGGAGAATTTTCTCAACGACAAAAAGATTTTTTAAATAATAAAAATACATAGAAGAAATATATATTTTTTAATAATGAATTAACTTTAATTAGTAACTAATTAATACCTGGAAGTTCAATTACTATTTCTTAAATGAAAATAATGCAAAAAAAACTTACATGTAAAAAAAACATTTATTACTTGTACAGGGTTTGTACACATTTCTGCACATGAAAATTAAGTACTATTAAGGACTTTTAAGGACCATTAAAGAAAAAAATTCAGGACCTATCAGCAAATCGGAACTACATAAATTCAGTTAAAGTCTATGCCTGAACTTTACTTTCGTTATACCAACCTAATAAAAAATAGATCCGTAAGTAGGATGCATTATTGTTAAGACTAATTATAAAATAAATTCGAGAATAAAATCATTTTTGTAAAATTTGTCAAATAAGTATTAAACATTTTACACCTATAATAGTTGGGCATATTTTCAAGAAGATTAGTGACATTTTATTTCCGTTTTACTAGTGGTTAGCTTTATGCTGATTTTTTTCTTTTATGTCTCATTTCGTTAAGTACTTGCTCAGTCTAGAGATTTTGTGAATAGCAGGCCAATTTTATACCAAACGGCATAGTTTAAAATGAGAAGTAAAATCCCTAACAGAAGACTGGCTGTTGTCACTGCCGTTGCTCGCCTAGAGAGCGACTTGCCGATCAGAGCAGACCTGAATGCCTCATATTGGCAGGGTTTTTTAAAGTTATGCTCTGTCTGTCTGACGCAGTTAGTGTCGTAGCTTGTGTAGTTAGCGTGTAGTGCAGAGTTTCGGAAGTTGTAATACAGTTAACATACTTCAAGGTTCCAATAAGTCACTAAAGCACCATACGTGATAAGTTGTTTTGTATTATTTTATGTCTTACTAGCTATAAGGAATATGTTTTATAGTAATTTTTACATTTTTGTGTTGTATCTTGTGACCATGGTAAGGATAAATGAAAGTCTCGATGTAGAGATAACTTTTAAAGGTGAGCAATTAGTTACCAATAGTTAAATTAGGTAATTTCTATTAAATTTTATTTATTTTTTTAAATATTTGATGAAAATCACAGTCTAACAACATTTCACAGTTTAAAATACATGTAATTTATGACATTGATTCTTAAACGACATCAGGATAATAATACATTCAAAGCTACAACACGTTTATGTTTTGCAGCAACAATACTCAACAAAATATTTATGCGTCTTTTTAATTTGAAGCCTTCCACATTATGGCTAATTTATATCAATTTTCTCTTTAAGCATCGTTTCTAACAATGAGAAATTTGTTTCAATAAGCAAACCAATGTTCGCATTAGTTTCTGCTTCACCTCCTAACTTGTCAATGTCTCGACATTATACCTATGAGGTTTTAAATGATCTGGTAAAAGTTAAATAGTCCAAAACTCATGATAGACATGAAGCAAATTATCGTCATGTCTGAAAGTAACTATAAAGTCAGATAAAAGTTAGAATAAACCTCGTTATTAAAACAGAACTTATAGTATAAGTGCGTATTCTTATGCTAGCAGAATGAACTACAGCTCATGGCGATGTAACTAAACAGGAAGAGTCAAATTAAAATTAAAATTGTGGACTAGTAGTCAAATACAGCACAATTTAATTTTAATCTAAGCTGGCTCAGTAACTCATAATCCTAACAGATTCAAATATCGGTAACGATAACACAAAGCGGAATAATTACAAATTATCACAGGTGGCAGGAACTAATGCAGCGTGCAAGCAAAAGCCAGAAATACTGTCTTACAATACAAAAACCTCGGTTTAAATACTATCTAAACGATTTCCATTCTGGTAAGGAAAAGAAGGAAGAAGCTATTATACTATAGGCTGAAATTATAAATAACTGGCTAATTTACATAATACTAACTGTACATATATTTAAAGAATAATTTTCTTTCTCAAAGAATAATTTTCTTTCTCTTTATGCATTCAGTTTCTTTTCTTAATAAGTTTCCTCTGCGTTCCAGAATTTTTGGATTTAGTTAAAGATATTTGTTATTCTAAAACTACATGTATTTAAAATATATAGAAGTTGTTAATATTATTCCTTAGATAATATGAACATTGAGAGTAAATACGAAATGATATATGGTCAAAGCCGGTGTGGTAGAATGTTTAGAATTTTAGTGATGCACAGAGCAATAAAATATAGAAATAGCAAAACTTTTAGAATTCAGGACAGGCACTGGGAACAGAATTTAGGACCCACAGAGACTACATCAAGTACAAAAATGCCTAATGCCAACCCTGCGTGTCATTCATTGAGATATATAAGATACATATGATAATCTTTGAAGCTGTTAGTTTTCAATTCTTTTTTAAAAGAAAATTCCTTTCTGTAGATACGTGTCCATGTGCCATCGTTAGAAGCATTATTGATATTGTCCATGCTTCTGCTTAGGAAAAAGAACACAAGGGGGGGGGAGAATAATCATGTTAAGAAAAAAATTTCTAGGATCAGTAATACAGCATTCAAGTATTAGGTTTTCATTGTTCTCCCAAAACTTCTCCACAGAGTAAGCAATTCATCACAGACATTCTGTAAAATACATCCATTACAAGTTAATACTATGAAAACATTTTTCATTTTGTCACATTTTTTCTGGAATCTTCTAGAATCTTAGATCTATAAATCTTGCATTCAAATCCTTCTAAACTTTCCAAGGTGCAATGTCTAAAATCCGAAAAAAAGACTACCACTACCAATTCTGCAACAGGAAAAAGCCAGAAGTATTTGAAAAAAAAAAATTCCTACACACAAAAAAAAATTAAATGAATTTTATAGGGAAAACGGATGCACATTCCGAAAGTTCTGAATATTCTGAGACAATTGCATGGGGAAAAACTTACCATGAAAAAATAAAAAAGAAGGCATTTTAAAATAATTACACAGCTATTTTGCTTTTGCCAAGACCTGTTTTGTAAATTATACTTTTAGCATTTATTAGCTTGTTTATTTTCGAATTCAAAATATTGTAACAATAAGTTGCCAAAATGAAAAGAAATATCACTTTGTAATTTAACGAAGAACAATAATAATGTTTTATTTTAATGTTAGTTCTTAAATCTAATTTCGATATATTACCATTATTTTAACGAAATGTAATTAACGTTACAATATTCTGTTGTATTGGAAAATTGACAGATCTCCGAATTAAAAATTTTGTATAGAAACTGATCTTAAAATCGCCAAGATGTTGATAAGTAGCCAAATTTAGAACCGTTTAATAAAAGAATTCGCCTCCCCCAAAAGGAAAAGTTGTTTAAGAGCTCTTCATTAGAAAAAAGAAACAATTTCGAAATGTCTATGTTTCATTGCTTGCCTAGAAAATCGAGTATCGCACTGTTTATATTAGAAATAGGAACAAATTCAAATAATAACCATATTTGTCAGTGAATCACCAAAAATATTCCTCGAAAATGCTAATTTGCACTTGAAATGGCAATCGTAAAAATTGACCGAAACTTTAGATGATTAAAATTAAGGAGCGTCTACTGATTTTGGACGAAATTAAGGACTTTTAAGGACTAAAAATCGATTCTAAAAAACCTAAGGACTTTTAAAGACTCTTAAGGACCGTACGAACCCTGTTGTACCTTCTAATAACAGAAAATTACTCTAATCAGTTCCCCTAATCATTAAATAATATTTTAACCAGTTCACTAACCACTGATTGCAAAATATGAATTCATGGAATTCCACACTGTAGAAGACTGGTATTAAAAACATTGATGGCAAACTGG
>KK112617.1:149843-162391 GCA_000611955.2 Stegodyphus mimosarum | reverse complement strand
TTTACGTATATATTTTGTATTATTATTTTGGGAATTTCAAATTGCTTAATTTTTCTAATACCTATTTTTAACAGTAGAAGTAATAACTATATCTTGATTTAGCTAAGGTATAACTTTCAACAGAGGCTTTTATCTTAACTCTAGAAGCATTTACTCCTTTTTTAAAAAATGTTAAGAAATGGGTTCCATTGGTCTAGTATCAAGACAGGGTTCGTACACATTTCTGCACAAGGAAATTAAGTACGTTTAAGGACCATTAAATGAAAAAAATTAAGGACCTATGAGCAAATGGGAACTGAATAAATTCAATTAAAAATATTATCTATGCGTAAATTTCATTTTTGTAATACCATCCTAAAAAGAAAACAGAACCGTAACTAGAATGAATTATTATTAAATATGAATTAACAAAGTTTGCAAATCAACTTTATAAAATGTATCAAGTAGCACTAAATATTTTACATTTTTAATAGTTGGACATATTTGAAAGAAGATAAGTGACATTTTATTTATATTTTGCTACCAATTAACTTTATTATTATTATCATTATTATTATTTTGTAATGTTTTACATTTTATTTTTGTCACATACTTGCTCAGTCTAGAAGTTTACTAAACAGCAAGTAGATTTTATGTCCAGAGGCATAGATTAAAATAGAAGTAAGATCATAATCAGCATGATTCATAACAAAAGATCGCCCTGTCACCGCTGCTGCTTGCCTAGAGAGAGACCTGCTGATTAGAACAAACCTAAAAGGTCTGACGTAGGCACGGTTGGCAAGATTTGAAAGTTAGTTGGGCTCTGTCTCTCGCAGTTTGTGTCATAGGTTCATGTAGATCCAATAAGCCACCACAGGTAATAAGTTGTTTTGTATTGTTTTAAGTCTCACTAGATGCAAAGAGTAAGTTTTACACGAATTTTTACATTTCTGTGTTTTATTTTGTGACCACGGTAAGGATTAATGAAAGGCAATAACTCTCTTTAATATACAGAGCTAATTTTTAAGGGTAAAAAGTTAGTTATAAATAATTAAATTAGGTAGTTAGATAACCTTAGTAATTATGGATTTATATGAGCAACATAAAATTTTTAAAATCACAATCTCATAAAATTTCACATTTAAAATACATATAATTTATGACATTGATTCTTAAACGATATTAGGATAATTATACATTAAAAGCTACAAACATTTATGTTTTGTTACAACAAAACTCAACAAAATATTTATGCGTCTTTTTAATTTGAAGCCTTCCCAGACATTTTGGCTAATTTAAATCGATTTCCTTCTCTTTAAGCACCTTTTCTAACAATCAGAAAATAATCTCAACACGCAAACCAGTGTTCTCACTAGTTTCTGTGTGCTTTATCTTCTAACTTGTCAACCTCTCTACAATATAGCTGAGGGTTTACTTGATCTGGTAAAAGTTAAATAGTCCAAAAGCTCCCGACAGACGTGAAGCAAATTACCGCTGTGTCTGAAAGTAACTACAATGTCAGATAAAGGTTTAAACAGGAGTCTTATTTAAAAAGAACTTAGACCATAAAGCATGTTCTGATGCTAACAAAACCAATTACAGCTCGTGGTGATGTATTTAAACAAGAAGAGTCGAATTCAAACTAAAAATGTGGACTAGTGGTCAAAGACTATACAATTTAATTTTAATTTAAGCTGGCTCAGTAACTCTATCATATGAGGAAATAGAAATGAGAAACTAACTATACTAAAGGCTGAAATCATAAACAACTGGGTAATGGGTAATTTATATAATAATAACTGTACATATCTTTGAAGAATAATTTTGTTTATGTATTCAGTTTCTTTCTTCAACACATTTCCTTTTAATTTTAGAATTTTTGGATTTAATTTCGGATTTCTGCTATTCTAAAAAAACTAAATGCATTCAGAATGTATAGAAAAAGCTGCTAATTTTATTTCTTTAGCAATATCAAAATACAGAAGAAATATGAAATATATATAGGAAGGGCTGGTTATAGAGCTGATGTGGCAGAATTTTTAGAATTTAGTGACAAACTGAGCAACAAAATCTAGAAATGTCATAACTTTTAGAATTTAGAGCAAGCACTAGAAGCAGAATTTAGAAAGGCACTAGGCAGCAGAACTTAGGTTTCACAGAGATTGCATCGAGTGGGAAAATGCCTAGCGCCAGTTCTGTGATTTTACAGAGAACGAGAGAGAATTTTACAATGAAAACTGATGCATATGCTGAGAATTCTGAATATTCTGAGACATTTACATGAGAAAAACTGTTACTATGAAAAAATTAAAAAGAAGATATTTTTAATTAATTACATAGCTAATTTTGCTTTTAATAAGAACTGTTTCGTAAATTTTGTTTTATAGCACTATACCTTGTTTATTTCTCAGATTCAAAATATTGTATAATAAGTTGTTTAAAATGAAACTTTATAATATCGCAGCGAAAAATAAAAAAAATTTATTTTAATGTTATTTTTTAGTATAATTTCCATATATTACCATTATTTTAATGAAATGTATCAATGTTACAATGTATTAAAAATTCCCAGATCTCGGAATTAAAAATTTTCTATAAAAACTGATCTTAAAATCACCAAAATGCTGATAAGTCGCCAAATTTAGAACCTTTATATAAAAAAATTCACATTACCAAAAGCGAAAAGTTGTTTAAGAAATTATTAGAAAAAATTCATTTTGAAATGCTTATCTTTCACTTCTTGCTTAGAAACTCGAGTATCCTGCTATTTATATTAGAAATAGGAACAAATTATACCACATGAATCCATTCACCCATTCAAAAGATAGCCATATATGTCAGTGAATCGCCAAAAATATTCCTCCAAAATGCTAATTCACACTCAAAATGGCAGCCGTAAAAACAGACAGAAATTTCAGAGATTAAAATTAAGGACCTTCTGCCGACTTTGGCTGAAATTAAGAACTTTTAAGGACCAAAAATCGATTCCAAAAAACCTAAGGACTTTTAAGGACTCTTAAGGACCGTACGAACCCTGCTAGATAAACATTTCTCTGACGATAGCTTACATACTTCATATTTTTTATTTCAGTGTTATGCAACTGTTGGAATTCTGTTGGCACAGTTGGGTTGGGTTGGCAGAGTTGGCAACTCCGCAGATATCTAAAACAAAATTATATGCTTTAAAAGAAAAATGAAAATATATCATGCTATAATGTCCAGAAAATGATAGTACGAAAATTCTTGAATCAAATCTAGAGGTATCTGGAATGTGGGAAAAGTAGATCAACAGTGAAATGAAAGCATAATGGCAAGAAAAAGTGTGATCAGTTGGTTAGGTATTAGAAAGACTATTAGGCTAGATGCCTAGGTAGAAATGCCTTCATGGGAAAACTTTTTTAAGAAAAACTGATTCACATGTGCATTATATATGCAGAAACTACAAAAACTCACCATGCACTTAGCCTCTTACATGCTGGACATTAAATTAAGGATATAGCTGCTTACAGATACAGCCACACTGCTAATACCAGATACACAAAGCAAATAATATAGGATAGTATGTATAAGGTGAGAATGAGACTCCTTAATTGTAAAGCAAGGTCGGGAATATTATTTAGCAAAAAAATATAGTTAAGTACCATACATAGCATTTACATATTTTTGCATTTTATCTAAAGAATGAAAATTTATAGAAATTGTATCAGTAGAAAGATACTTTTATTAGGTCCTGACAAATATCAATTACATTGCATAAAAACGACTTATTATCTACACAATGAAAATTGATAGAAGTTGTACCAATACAAAGATACTTTTATTAAGTCTTGACAGATATCAATTACACTGTGAAAAAACATCTTATTAAAACATCTTATCTTAAGATTGAAAATTAAAAACAAAAACAGGCAAGAAACAAAGAGTATTCGCAACAGCTTAGTTCAGCCATCAAATTAAATGCACTTTCACAAATGTTAGAATTTAAAATCATACAATGTTTAACAAAGAAAGCAACTTAAATGACTATCTATGGTAAGTGGTCAGCCAGTGGCAAGTCTTGAATTGGAAGAAGTTCAGCAAACTGAAAAAATATCTTCTTAAGTTCATACAAAGTAATCAAAAATCAAATTCTTCATAACAATTTTCTGCTAATTTAGCATTAATAATCAACTTTATGATAATAAACAAAGTGTTGAAAAATACTACATTCAGGTAGATGCATTCCTAACAAAAGAGCTTTATGACAGCAAGAAACAAAACATACGAAATATATTACAAATAAAGAAATTCATGCAAGTCCAACTAGTTGTTCATACTGTAATGCTGGAGTTGGCAAAGTAATCAATAGCAGCAAGCTTTTAATTCTATCTTCTAGTTTTTTTATACACCAATATATTATGGCATCACCAACGGAATATAACTCAGCTCAAGAAAAGTTTGAGAAACTGATACATACTTTGAGTATAAGACAAAATTATTGTACAGGCAAAAAGGAGAGGAACAATTCTGAAGTTAATTGACAGAAAAAGTAGTATAAAAGTAATTTTTCAGAAATTGTTTTTACTTCTAAGATTCTAATGGTTATGCAAATTTCATGCTTTGTTCTCTCAAAAATGATTTTATATGCATTTTTGTAGCCATTTTAGGTATTTCCTTATAGTGACCGCCAAAATTTAATCGCTAATCAACATAAATGTAACATGTAGTGAGGTTTATGAGAATATGTGGTGAGATTTCAGCAACATATCTCAGTTGATTAATGATTCAATCTTGAGCCGCTATAATAAGGAAGCATCCCCATTTTTTATGCTCAAAATGTTAGTTTGGATATATCTTTATCCAGTAACATTTAGAATCCATTATCAAGAAAAAATTTCATGAAAATGTTACACCTTACTATGTTTAGATTCACGTATTTAGAATCTGGCATTTAAAAGATAAATAAAAAATGTTATTTTTGATATGTACTGCAATGAGTATTAAAAATTACCAACCTTCAGAAGAATTATATCAAGTTCGGAATATTTCATGCCTCTGACTAAAGTTGGAATGAGACTAGGTAAATGAGGAGCCAAAGCTTCTTTACAAATTGGTTCGTCAGCTAAGGAAAGCCAGAATTCACAAGCTTCTAAAGCTACTCCTTCGTCCAGGTCTTGTGTTCTCATTAACATGAACTGCAATGGAAGATAATATAATGTAAATAATTATATTAGAATGTCCACAAATATAGACTCCTTAGAGCTTTCTAAAATTCATATCAAAAATATTTCAAAATTTACTATGTCAGCACCTTATAATTCAAAAAGACCTGAAATGAACTAGTAAAAGAGAAGTATTAAATGAAAGATAATTAGTAATTTTGTATAAAAAATAATGAATAAAATTTTTAGATAAAAAAAAATTAGATAAAAATTATTGCTTACTACTTTTTTAACAAATACTTCTGAATTTTATTTCATTCAGTACTCAAATGAAGTATCTGAGACACTCACCTCTATTATATCATGTATATGAGGAATCAGCCTATCCATCCTAACTTCCAATAATAAAACTACAGCACGGCAAACATTTTTACCGACTTCTGGATCTTCATCAGATGCCAGATGAAATAAATTCTAAAAATATATATATATACATATTTTTTTTGTTATATTTCAGATAAAACACAGCTTACAAGAATTTCATTATATTTTATCCATTTCATCATTTTATGTCTCTTCAAAACGGAAAACTATTAAGTAATCTTACAAGACATTACAAATTCTTACCTCTAAAAATTCATCTATATGCAACATTAATACTTGAGTTCTATTTATAATAAACTGGTTAACACAAGCAATTGCATGTGAGCGAATTTTAGGACTACTGTGCCTGAAAAATTGTAAAAACTTTGGTATTAAGACATTCAGAGGTCTGTTTAAAGCATCCGAGTCCAAATACTCGGCAGAATCTTCACATATTTTTTGCAAAGCTCCAAATGAACCCTGGAAAAAAAATTGCAAAAGTAAAAATTAAGAATATTACATAATAATACATAATAATTACAATACAAAAACCAATAAAAAAAACTAAACTGAAGAGTATTTTAAACATTATATATTTATATTTATATACATAGAAATGAGAACAGAAAACTTGCCTCACAAACATTATAGTCCTCTGAGTCAAGCAAATGGCATAAACGTGGCAGTAAGTCAACCCAGTTGGTAAGCTCGCCTTTTGATGCTATTGTTGTGATTAGAATGCCAATAGTAGCTCGGATCAGAGGTGACGGATCTCCAACGCTGTTCAGACATTCTGATTTTATGAATTCAGTCACTTCAGGAGGGAACTGATGAAAATGAGCTTTTACATTGTTTTTCAATATTAAGCCACTTAACGACCTAGTTGGCTCATCTATATATTAAAATATTTAAAGAAATATAAATCATTATATAATGCAATTATGCAAGGAAAAACACAGAAATCAACTACAATTAATTTAGCATAGTTAAATGGATGTAGACAAACTTGATTAGGGTACAAATAACCTTCCTAAATCCCTTACTGGGCTATCTGATTGTGATTTAGCAGTAATAAAACCATCAATCATCTTTTGCTATAGGGTTATTCAGTTAACAGAGATGGCTAAACATACCCTGATAGTTGGCAACTCTTACAAATTTAAAATGGTAAGGCTAGTTACTGAGCAAAATTATGAAGACTTTGGCGAGGATATTGCTCATTTTTCCTCTCTCCTGCTTTCAAAACATACCTAGTGTCTCTAGAATGTATATTTTTAAAGGCAGAGATAGATGAGCAAATACTGCACAGAATATGCTACAGAAATTTGATTTCAAGAAGCTAGTTTACTAATATGGTTTATAAAGTCAGCAGAATATATAATCATGAGTGAAATTAGTCAATAAATAATACAGGATTTACTTAATTTCACTTTATCTGTGAGTATACCCTAAACCTAACAAAAAAAAAATCTCATTGTTTTATATCGTTTGTTTGTATTTAAAAAATATTCAGTTCAACCAATAATAAGTTTAAATGTAACGTGAATGCTAATAAAGATTAACAGAAATAGGCACAAATTTTAAAATAAGAGCTGACTAACAAAAGCTTGTCATCAGTTCTCTGTCAATAATAACAGCATATTAAATAAAAACTTAAAAACACAATTCACATAAAATCATGTTCTATAATGCTACAATAATTTACTTTCATTTTATTATAATTTTTCTATATATCCCGCAATGACTTGCCTGATATACAGATATATTTTGCAATCTCTAATTTTTGCTACTCATTGCTCCTCTTAAATTTTGAAACTTCACTCTCTGATGCAGCCGTTCTAGCACTGTTGAAGATGTCTTCTGATATAAACAATAAGCAAAGCCCAATGTCGCTATGTCCACAAATCATCTTAGCAATTCCATCAACATTCAAAAATATTACTTTTACGGACAAAGAAATCAAACAAGTGTTTAGAATGCCTTCAAGCATCAAAAGAAAAAAAAAAAAGGGCCAGATGGGTTGAGTTATTGTATCATTAAAACTGACTATAAAATACACCTAACCTCCTTTTAAATTATTTCGATAAAATCTGACATCCGGACTCGTAGGATAGGCGTTTCTGGATATTAAATCATCAGTTTAAAACTTCTGTAGAAATGTACAAAACTGTAAAACTGTAGAAATTATAAAATTAAAAAGATGAAATCATTATTTATGAAATAATGAAGCATTTATAATCTAACGGGTAACAAAATTTAAAAAAAAAAAAATATTTGTTTACTTTATTAAACTTTTCAAAGTAAATTTTTTACTTTGCCTTTTTTTTTTTTTTTGTGTGTGTGTGTGCTAATATTTTCTCATTCTGTAGACAGACATAATTTCTTATTCAGTTACAAAGTTCCATTGTTCAAGTCCTGCAATTGCTGTGTCGAGAATTCCGACTAACTTGTCGTCAACAATTTTTTAGTTTTCTCTAACTTCTCTGTCACTTTCTTCACTATCAGTAGCAGTATTTTCTGGATCTAGAACCATGTTACAGATTTCGCCGTCCGTTATTTTATTCTTAATTGGGGCATTGTCTTCGCAATGTAAAACTTCTGTTATATCTTCTTCATTTATTACCGCTTATTTATTAATAGGACAATTTCACCTTCGGTTTGGGATATCCGAAAACCTTCACATTAGCGGCTAACATCTTCATCATCCTCGCCATAAATTCTGCCAAGCAGTTTTTAAATTAAACAAAATGAATGGAATCATGGTACAACAGAAAACCTTCACATCAGCGGCTAACATCTTCATCATCCTTGCCATAAATTCTGCCAAGCAGTTTTTAAATTAAACAAAATGAATGGGATCACGGTACAACAGGAAGACAAACATATGACTTTATGCCTAAACTTCCAATGGAGCATATTAATACAAAGGTTTCAGTTCTTGAAATTTTGATTTCCAAGCTGTCATCATCATAACGTAAAAGTCATATACAGATTAATCTAGAAAGGTAGTCCAGAATGAGTTATTACCTTTTTAGAATACAGAGCGGAAATGCCCAAATTAAAATGGGAAATTAAGATACTATTGCTAATTTAAGTTATAATTTTGAGTAACATATTTTTTACCTTACACATACACACACAATATGCAAGTATGTATTAGTATATGCATACTTTTATGCTGTATGCTCATATTCATGTTCATATGGTGAATTATATTTATGTATGCACACATTGCATGTTATGTATAGTTTTATATTGTATGCATGTTATATTTTATAATGCTATGAGCAAAACAAAGATGCCACTCTGTATCACACGCACACTGTGCAAAAAAAAAGGGGGGGACAGTTCTATATTTCCTGTTCTACTGGTCCGATTGACGATTTTCAAATTGCGTTTTCCATGTCTCGAAAGCACGACTTAGGATACATATTAGATTTATATATAGCATTGTTCTAATATATGTACTTTGATACAAAATTAGACTTTTTCTGAAATGGCATGCCAATTTTTTTCCATATTTCAATTCTACGACTCATATTATGCCAAACTGCCAAGTTTTGTAAGAAATCGCACCAGTAGTTTTAAAAAAAATTAGCTTACAAAATTTTAGGTCCTCAATGCTAATTCAATTTTGTATGTATTTTTAATACTTTTTTTTATCACACTTACTTGATTTCTTCTTTCACAGCTCGAAATTTAAGTTCACTCCAAATAAAATTCGCCCATTTTTTATGATTTATTTTTTAAATTTATATTTTTAAATAATTTTTATAATTTTTTGGAAAAAATTTGAATTATAACCTAAAAAATTTTTATCATTAACTTAAAGTAGATGTATTTTCTAAGTATACCTGCAAAAAATTAGAACTTTTTATTAAAAATTTTCGAAGATATAAGTGAATTTATATGTTGGCGCATTTTCAAATTTGGCATACTTGCTGAAACGATAAAACATCAAACGTGCTTTACGCACTTTACTAAAATGATCTGAAAGTAGGAACGATGTGACTTTTTTTTGCTCATGCACAATGTAAAAAGATAGGAACGACATCACTTTTTTTCCCACTTCTGCATAATGGAAGGGATAGGAAAATAGGTTGCTATGTATTAAGAAGTTTGCCAAGTGAATTATTCTTGGCGCAAACTGAAACAAATTTGTTAAGTTAAATTTTTGAATTTCTCTGTAAATTTCGCACCAAATTTTACAAAATTTAAAGGCATAATTTGAATCGTTGAATCGAAATATGGTAATAAAATGGTATGTTGTTTCAGAAAAAGACCTATTGTGTCAAAATACCTATGTTAGAACAATGCTATATATAGATCTAATATATATCCTAACTCGCGCTTTCGAGACATGAAAACCACAGTTTGAATTTCGTCAATCGGCCCAGTACAGCGGAAGATATAAAAGTGTTCCTGCCTTTTTTTAACAGTTTGCTTCGGTAAAAACTATTAGCTATATAAAAGCTTTGATCAAAATCTATAAACTTCCAAAGCAGAGCTCTTGTTGCTTTCTGGGAGGTGTTGTTCTGAATAGGGAAGGGCATTGAACATACACCTATTTGCCTATGACAGACATCAGGTTCTTCACCCTCCATCCCATGTCATCTCACTAAAATGACGATCATAAATCTAGATAATTCTGGAATCGCAGTTGTCCTGACAATTCCAGATCTTGGACTTTGTAGTGCATAATTTCCATTGAAATGCCATAAATAATATCACATTACCTTTAAAACAGGAAAGGCCCTAGCACGATTTTTCACGATGCTCATAATATAAGCTTCAATTCGGATCATCAGCCACACTAATGGATCAAATAAGAGTGCTGAGATAACATGCAAGTTCGCCTGATAATGAATGGACATGGTTGTGACTAATTGGAATCTTATATATTGTGTGCAGTAAGAGATGTGCTTAATGTTCTCATGTGAAATAAAGAAATGTTCCCTGTTCTTCATTACTTTTGTATGGCCCATTATTCATAAGTTTTCATTGCCAGTCCTCCATTATAAATCTTCAATCAATATTCAATTTAATAATACTTTTACTTTGATTCCCAAACAGAGAAAAGCAAAAAAAAAGAGATATTGTATCAGGCTATATTATCAAATGTAAGAAAGTAATTATAAAGAACCCCTGGAACAAGAATTTTTGTTTTCTATAAAGAGAAGAAACTGTCTGAAAGTGATGATTAAAGTATGATAACCTCGGTCATCTGGTAGATGGAGAAAACCCTAATAAGAACAAGTGTGGAACAAGTTAGCAACCATAATTTCCCGAGTTGGGAGACATTTGTAAATGAATCAACTGAAACCTTTGCGGAGAAAAAGGTTTTTATTGTTCACAGGGAAGCATCTGCTTGCAAAGGCACTAAAGTCAGACACAGCTTCAGCAATATTTAAAGGGTTACAACACTAGATATTTGGCTTTCTTCAATGATATAAACTGTATCTCAGAATATCAACACTGTTCAAGGTAGAAGATACTGAAAGTTACTAAACATGCACTCACATTCAGGTCTTTAGTTAATGGTATCGAGCTTCCTAAATGCCAACTTCCAATGTAACTGCTATGGATGAAACTGAAATATTTATGGGTTACAGATTTCAAGTGAAAATCTAATGAGTGCCTTGTCAATCTGTATCCACTCTACTAGTGGATGCACATATTACTAGTGTTTAGGTTAGTGTTTCTAGGACGGAAAGAAAGCCTAATCTAAAGGCAAGAAAAATAAGATTGAACTTGAATGAAGCATTTATACCCTTGAAATAAAAAAAGACTATGCTAGCAGTCAATCTAAACTGAGAACACTAGATACAAGATTTGTACATATTTCTGCATGCGGAAGTACTTTTAAGGACCACCAATGTAAAAAAATTAAGGACTTACGAGCAATAAAATGTGGAATAAATTATTATCTACACCTAAGCTTTACTTTTGTAGGAATAAAACTCTGTTAGTAGGAAACATCATTATTAAGCATAATCTAGTATTTAACATAATCATAAAATAAATTCGAGAATAAAATGAACCTCATAAAATTTTTATTATATTTTACACTTATAATAGTCAAACATGTTTTAAAGATTTGAGACATTTTATTTATGTTTCACTAACAATTATGAATCACTAACAATTACAATCAGTTAGCTTTATGCTGACTTTTTCTTTTATTGCTCATTTTGCCATGTAGATGCTTATTCAAGAGGTTTAGTATATAGCAGGCATAAGTTAAACTGGCAAATTGATAATAAAAAATACATTTCTAATAATTTCGAGAAAACATGAAAGTTAAGGATAAAGAGAAAAAAGACTGATAATAGTTTTCTACTTTAATATTTTAAATGTTTCCGATTTTTAAATATCTTTTAATTTTTTAAATGTTGATGAAATAAAGTGGTACTAACGTATTATCCTCTAGACTGTGAAACAGTTACCAAGCAGCATGATTTACTGCAAATTATGGATAAGTGCAACACAGGACAACACACTCATAACATCTGTGCTTTCTTTTAATGTAAAACTGACGGATTTTTAAGAAGCCACTTATCATCTGTTATTGCGGTATTTTGTACTTGCATTAAAAAGAAATGATTGAAATTTGGGATCTGCTTTCTACAGAATAACGAACGGTGAAGTATTTTCAGAAGTATGGGATCCTATCATAAAAAAAGTATGTATTAATGGACACAATAGCATTTTATATCTGTAAACAAAATGGCAATACAACGCGAAACATTCTGATGAGATAATATCCATTCGAAAAGGAATGTGATTTGAGAGCAATGAAACAACATATAAATGTACTCTAGTTTATTTACGGCTAGTTGAGAGAATTAACATCTGTTGAACGAGAAAAAGAACAGTTGGATGTGGCTGACAAAACAGCAATAAACTGAAACAATTACACACAGGTTGAGCCTTTGTTCACAAGAGTTGTTTCCTTCAGAATTTTACAGAAACGGCTGGTGCAATTTTGGCTGGATATATGGCAACTCTCATGGACAACAGGACAACACATAAGTATCAATGGTTTTATGATATATATATATATAT
>KK112617.1:130530-149819 GCA_000611955.2 Stegodyphus mimosarum | reverse complement strand
TATATTTATGTTATATATATACTGCATTTCAATCCAAAGCTAATAATAGACAGCTATTTTTTAAATGAATTTAATGAAAAGGTTAAGTTATGAACACTAACTCCTACAGAATATTAGCAATCAAACAGGCTTAATTTTAAATTATTAAAATTTAATCTTAACCCTCTGAGCAATACAGCTTTCTGGTCTTCTGATTTCAGCAACTTTGGTCTCACAAATCCATAAATTATAATTTCAGCAATTACTTATTTCACTTTGGACTCGTGAACTTCCAATAACATATAGATCATTAGGAAATATAAGGAAACATAATATTTAAATTAATAAATATATACTTGGACACAGTAAATTTCATGGCTGGAGGAAAAAAGAGTTATGCTGTTTTAATAATTAACATAAAAAAAATTTTTAAATACATTATCTAAGACTTTTAAAGAATTTTCAAGTATACTAAGAGAACTGAAATGGAAGTAACACATGACATGAACATTTGCATGCAGTAAAGAGACAAATTTATTATGTCTGGGATAATATTTTAGAAATCAAAATCAACATACAGTGAAGAGACAAATTTATTATGCCTGGGATAATATTTTAGAAATCAAAATCAATCTAACTTTCAGTAAACCCAGAGGTGTGCAATGTGTGTATATATATACTTAGGTTTCAGTTATTAACTTTTAAATGTACAATAAGACTGTCTTTTGAAATGCACATAACTTTTTCTTTTCAAATTAAGGATTAACTTTGTTCACCTTTAATTATTAATAAAGAGCCAAAGAATTATTTAATTTTACCATTAATAACTTATGTTAGCATATATTTACGATATTTAAAATAATGCATGCTTTATTCCAGATTCAATAGGAAAATTTATATTTGTAAATGGAAAATTTATAAATGAAAACAAATTTATAAAATTTCTATATTATATTGTTATAATTTATAAATTTTCAGTACTAATAAAGTTGAGGGTTATTTTATGATCATTTTTTGTTTTAAAAAATTCCTGCCATTTCCAAAAAATTATCTACAACTATAAGCATCTTAATTTAACACACTGTTTATTTACATTAATATTTAAACAATAAAAGTTACAATACATTAAATACCTTTAAACTAAAAAACACTAAATATTTCATGAATAGCTGTTTATTCCCATATTATATTTAAATATTAAACACATATATAGAGAGTAAAAATATTTATAGTGGGATACAATAGCTAAACTTTTTAGCACAATTTATTTGAAAAACTTACAATAATATAAAGTACTACAAATCATCTTAAGTTCATAAAAATGCTTTTCATGAAAAAAATCCTTTAGTCAATTCCCAATTTAACATGGGCGGATTATCCAGATGATGGCTTAACCGAGGCCCCAGTCAAAAAAATAATTCTCTGGTGGAAAAAATATTATAACAACAAGAGAGAAGGAGAAAGGTTAGAGAGGTGAGAAGGAGAGATGTTGATATGAAACTTTATTTGACAACTTTTCAGACTTATTCCCCTTTCTGCCTTTACCCTTTCATAACATGTTTTTAACAGCCTGACTGCAGTTACAAATCGCTTCCTGTATCCTGTTCACATCCTCACTTACCCCTCCATACAGCTGATAATAGATGCACTCTTAATTTGGCGAAGCAGTAACTAGAGACTAGCTGTTGAATAATTTCTGTACTTTCGCTGAAACAGAAATTGCTATTTTTAGAACTTACTTGGATGCTTCAAGGGAAAGTTTACATTTTAATTTTTCATTGACAAGTGGTTGTGAAGTACAGTAATGAGTATTACTTGCAAAATACCAGGGGAAAAAAAACTGAAATGTTCTGTTCTTTCCATTCACCAGAAGCTGGAAATGAGTAAAGTAGAGAATATATGAAATCAGTATCTTTGCAGTATGAAGTTGGCCAGCAGACTGTGCATGATTTATTACAGAAAAAGGATCAACTTACATGATTTGCATGTGTATCTAATTCAGAGAAACTCAATAGATGGTCTGATTTGCACAGAAAAAGCTAAATACTTTATTCAGCAATTACGATTTGAGGGCGAATTCTGTTCATCATTAGGATAGCTTATGCGTTTCAAACAGCACCATGGCATTTGATAGCTTGAAGTGCACGGTGAACTTCTGAGTGGCAATCAGACTGCAGCAAAAGTTTTTGCAGTTATTTTACAAATTTGATTGAGATTGAAAATTTGCTTCCACAGCAATATAAAATGTTGATGAATCAGAGTTATTTTGGAAATGCTCGATAACAAAAACTTTTGTGTCCGAAAAAGAAGAAAGCTTCTGGTCTCAAGGTCAATAAATCTCATGTGGCAATAATGACTTGACAAAAATGATGTGTTATGCAGCAAGAAACCACAAATTGAAATTGGTTGTTATTGAAAGGAGAAAAAAACCAAGTTCTTTAAAACGCATGGAAGCAACCAACTTACCAGTGCACTATTTCAATCAGAAAAAGGGATGGATGAATACAATCATATTTCAGCAAAGGTTTGATAAAAAATTCATATCTCAGGTGACAGACATTTTAAAATCACAGGGCCTTCCTGAAAGAGCAGTGTTGATTTTAAACAAGTGCCATTCTACACAAGTGAGTTGATGTTAAAATACACAGATAGATAATTTTTTGTAAAATTACTTGCCAGCTAACATGACAGCCCTCACAGTCATGGTGCCATGGCGGTAATGTGTTAGTCAAATGAAACTACCGTTCTGCCGTGTTACGTAAATGGATCAAATAAGATCATGATCTTAAAATTTTCCATTCTGGATGCTATCTTCAAAAGTGCTGCACATGGGAGAATATGTAATCCTAAATGCTAATTAAATCTTCGAGAAAAATTTTTCCAGACTTCAAAGAATATGAAAGTTTTTAGGTTTTGCCCCAGAGGTGTCACCAGCTAATTGCACATAGATTGTAAACAGTGTGCCTGGTGGTGAGCATGTGAGCAAAGAAAGCATCTGTGAATAGCTGGAGTGTGATAACAACTTGCCCTCATTCGAAATCCACATAGACGAGCAAATTGTTAGTCATGCAAGAGGACAAGAAGTTATCACTTGACAGCAAAGGGGGAGGGGGGAGGCAGGGAGTAGGCTCTGATAATAAGTTCAAGCTGCATTTTATCACATCGAGTGCCTTCTGACTATTTTGAATGGCAAGAAGATAGTCTGCTGACTGACGATAAAAGTACACTATGCAAGATAAGATCATAAATCTAAAAAAAAAGAGCCAACTCAGCAAAAAAAAAAAAAAAACCAGTACTAAACTGACTTCCTTTTTTACACGAATCTGAAATGTCAGAATGATAGTTTTTTGGCATATTTTACTATATTGTAATTTTTATTTTTTGATAAAACTGATTTGAATCTCTATTAAAGCATAATTACTGAAATTACTATACAGGTAAATTTCCATGTAGTATTTTTCTTTTCATATATTATAGTTATTTATCTTGACTTTTTTTACTTTCATTTATTTATTTTTTACCAGCTTTAAATTAACTGTGATTTCGAGTTAACTGTGCATATCCTCCACTTTATTAACCTGGTAAATCAGGAGTCGACTGCAGTTGTTTGGCTTCTGTAATTCGCACATTTTAGCTTCTTTGCAGACGGAATGATAAAGAAGTTCAATTCACAAAAGTTAAAAAAAAGAAGAGAAAGGCCTAACTTGGCCTTTTTCTTTTGCCCTAATTTTAGGTACCAAAAAATCAAAAATTTATTAATATCCCTCAACATTCAACCATTACAACATTATGATTACATACTGTTTGACTCAAAATAGAAAATCTGCAAAGGGGGGGGGGAAGAAAAAGAAAAGAAACTTACCCTCAGATGTCAGTTTTGTCAATATAAATATAAGGTAATTGTTGAAATCAGGATATTTATTCAGTTCTTCAAGTTTCTACTCCAGTTAAGGAAAATCTACACTAAATTTTCACATTTCTACAACTTCATATATGCAACATTTTATTTAAAACCATGACTTCTTCAGAACAGATAAATTTAAGGCATAAAACAGTGTTTTGTTAAACATTTTAAAACCTTTATTCAAATTAATTAATCAAACACACCAAATATTACATTTTCTTCTACAGTCTACAAAAAAGTAACTGTCTTTGAGCTAAACATCAATTATTTCATGCATTAATATTTTATACATACATACATTCTTCACAGCCTAAAAACATTAGCTCACACCAGGTTTTATAAGTTGAGTATGACGGCTATACAAGCTTTCTGTGGTTTTTCTCATGTGTCACATAAATACAAGCCAGATTCACAAAAACGTTTCCTTGAAAATTCCCTCTCCACAGGCAGATATACCTAACACTTTGCCAAAATCAAACAATCTAATCTTAATCTCAGAGTATGAATTTGTAACAGTGATAAAACAAACACACGGAAAAACTTACATTAGAATAAGGTAGTTTAGGGCAACACTCATAATGGTGTTGTGTTATAAAGATGTAACCACCACATTTATAAAAGCTAGCCATTGTTTGTCTAAATGGTCTCACAAAAATGCCGGTAACTTTATGATCAACTTAAAGACAATGACTTTAATAAAGATTTGAGGAAAGCACTTTTAGGAATGTTGCAGCTAAAGTGAAGCATGCGATGCATGCTATATTTGGCATTTTGTTGTCTGGTGACAATTTTTTCTGGCAACCTTACATTTTAATAACCTGGATCAGCAGAATTATGGATATTTCCTTCTGTCATGTGTCCTTAGTTGCTATTATCTGCTATTTTTTAAACATCATGTATTTAAACATTGATAATTTTCATCATGTTACAGTGGTCATCAATTTAATTGTTTTGGGGCAATCAGCATATGATTTGAGTAGTTGTTTTTTATGATTTACAGTAAAAAAGAAATGTGTTTGGCTTGCTGCTATATACATATTAATTTGCATGCAGATAAAAATCAATCGAACCTTTGTGTTTTCTAAAGGGAATAAGCATTGATAAATTCATTATACATATTTTCTCCTATTCTAGATGCTGCTTTTCAGCTAAGCACAAAATAAATGTCTTTTCTGTGCAATCAGTAAGCCCACATGAATACACAGGGTTGCCACTCAAACAGGAGATTGAAATTCCCCGACTTTTCCACATGTGTTTTAAGAAAATTTCAGTCTATTCGCATGATGCACATTGGCTGTGCTAAAAGGTAAATTAATTATGGTACCAATTGAAAACACAAAAAATATGCCAATTACATATGACATATATATATTATAAAAAGAAAACTATATATATATACATAATCCCCAAAGCATTACTATTGTAACTATGATAGGTGTTGTTTTCTCCACTGAAGATTGAGATTAGAATCTGCACATTATAAATTAAAAAATTTCTTTTTTTTTTCAGACATTTTTGCAGCTAAACGAAAGAAAGAAATCTATTTAATGATATTTTTAAATAAATTCAGGTACTTTATATTTATTTAGTAGCATACATAAGCAAAAATAGATGCCTTAAATTTTGTCATGTTATGTCATCATACTGCTAGAATTAGTTTCAGGATTATGCGAAAGAAAATTTCCTGAAATCTGAAAGTATTACTTGCTAATAATAAATAAATTCAGAGGGAAGAAGCAACATTAAATGATATGAATAACATTAAAATAATTAAAAACTGAATTACAATAATCAATGATATTTTGGCAAATATAGTTATATTTAACGGTTATCCTAGATGACGGACTGCTATTTTTTTATTTTATTGAAAAATGACAAAAAAGGCATTTATTAAAAGGAAAAAAAAAATTTTTAAAAGATTTTGCTGTAAAATCCTAGTATACGTACGGCCTTGGCACAATTTTGAAAACTGCCGCCAACACCAAAATAATCAGTTTAATGCTCATCATAAGGTCGCCAAATCCTGTGTGTACCGTACATAGAGGTTAGAATAGAATACATGGAGGCTATTCTAACCTCCATGGTACAGTATACTAGGATTAAACAGATTCTGTTTTATACAAGAATGCGTATTTTCTTTAGTTCAACATGCACTGCACATGTGCGTCTCTCGATTCTCCAGGTCATTGGAAACCAAAGTTACTGGAAACTTGCTTTGATCTGATTTGAGCTGCGAAAATTGGCTCTATGCCAGCTGCCTGAATGACACCAAGAAAGTGATTGCTTCCAACATCAGCACAAAACTCGCTTTTGGGGGGGGGGGGTCACTGTATAAATTCCCTGACTTTTCAAGATTTTTACTAAAATATTTAAATTCCATGACTTTTTTGGGACAATTTTCGAATTCCCCGACTTTTTCCGGTTCTCCAGATAGCATGGCAACCCTGAATACAGTAACAACCTTCGATAAATTCATCGTACATATTTTCTCCTATTTCAGATATTGTTTTTCAGCTAAACATAAAACAAATTTGTCTTTTCTGTGCAATCAGTAAATTCAAATGAATAGAGTACTATATCATTTATCTCCACAATTTGTCATAAAATTTTTCAATAGAATATCACCATACACTTAACTAAATTTATAGTTTTTGTGAAAAGTGATAGATCAAAATTTCTAAGAATAAGGAAGTTCTTCAGTAAATAGAATAGATTATCCTATTTATTATTATTTGTTTTTCCTGTAAATACATTAAAGTTTGTGAGCACATAATAATTATGGCTTTACTTAATTGTTTATTATGTGCTAATACAGAAAATTATATCATATTTTAACTAATCTAAAGCAAAAATATAAAAAGGAGCTGTTGACAAAATTGGAAAGATCATATAAAATTTTCACAAATAAACTTCTGAATTTTTTCAATTATAGGTCACTTTTATTATGGATAAACAATTGCAAAATTGCTCTAAATGTTTCACATATAATGACAGTGAAAACAGGAGGATTTAAAAAAAAATTTTTTTTGTCTCATATAATTCTTATTTAACAGCAATAAAATTTGTATTTTATATTCCTAATGAATATTTTGCTTTGGTATGCTGATAATTTTGGCTAACTTGTGTTAAAATTTATAGTTTGACAATATTTTTTTAAAATCTGCCAAAATTGCTAACTTGCACCCAAAAGTGATTTTTATATCTTCAAATTTAAAACCAGCTTTCATAAGATTGTCAGCACCTACAACAGCACTTTTTTTCTGTTTTGGCAAACAGCAGCCTGATACTTTTAAGACACTGCAACATTATGGAGTGATCCTGTATTTAAATAGTCTAAAGCACAAGCAATATTACCTCAAACCTGTTACAACAAACAATAAAAAACATAATAAATAATCATTCAAGTTAATCTTCAAGAATTACACTTTCTAAAACTTTACCGATATTTAAGAAAAGTTATCAATATTCTTATGTTTTAAAATTTTTTGGTACAGTAAAATATTTTACATTTTCACTTTTCTGTTGATAATTAACTTAAACAGAACATCTGAATATGTACTCAACTACAATACTTTGGTAGCTATTTATTAAATTATATTAATAAATATATGCTGAACAATGAAAAATCTAAATATATGCAATGCAATGTAAATACGGTTTTGCACATACATGCATATATGTAAGTCCATAAAATTAAATTTAATAAAAGTAGCCTATGTTAAGACAAAGGTTCATATCAGATATCCAAAGAAAAATATAAAATATGTATATTTCGATGTTTTTAAAATACTTTAATAAACAGGAGGGAAAAAATTTTCACATCAGTTAAATCTCAATGATTATATTGCCGAGTTGGCAGCTGATTTGGCATGCTCCTCAGAATATATGGCTGATGAGAATGTAACCAAATCATATATTTATGAAGACTTTCAGTGTGAAAAATTACATTTAATAGTTAAGTTTCTGCTATTTGCGTAGTTTTATGACACATTTTTAAGATCCTTAAAGGAACTCTGAATATTATCAGCAAAAATAAAAGCAAGATTTATTTGTTTACTAACCTATTTTTAGCAGATTTAATGAAACAATTTTTTATTAAAATCCTACAATATCAATAAAGATAATATCAAGACCATTTACTATTTTAAATCTAACATTAAAAACCTACTAAATATTGATACTTACCTTCAGATGTTAGTTTTGTCAATACAAATATCAAGTAATTGTTGAAATCATGGTATTTATTCAATTCTTCAAGTTTCTACTCTAGTTAAGAAAAAGCTTAATAGCTATACTTAGTAGGAAAAAAAAGGTTGCTATATTATTTAATTAAATTGTATTTACTTTTTATCTAATATAAATGTATTTAACAATACGACAATATAGGGAATACAAAAAATGCTAGAAAGCACTCATCCAGTACCTTTTTAGTAATACACGAAGTAAACACTTCGCAAACATAGGAGTTTCATCATTAATATACTGCATGTATTACAATCGTAATGCATTCAAACAAAGTTAACACACAGAGAAAAATGCATTAGGTATAGTTCAAATTTAAAAAGTATATAATTTGAACAAAATTATAATTGTAATTCAAAGATCAAAAGGAAATAAATGCAAAGGAAGTGTTCTTGCTTGTTAAGCAATAATAACTTTTATTATTGCTTAACAAGCAAGAACACTGATTCATCGTTTTGGGGAGGGGTGAGGAAAAAGAGTTTTTTTTTTTTTTTGCTTGGAACAATACCTAATGCAACTCTTTGTAGTACACAACAGAGTTTTTCAATGCCTCCTCCTCTTTCTTCATTTTGGTCAATTTCAACTGCAAAATCAGACTGTTCCCAGCCTTTTCTAACATTCTGTTTAACTTCTTAAAAGTAAAGGTACTTTATCTTCATTATTGTAGTTTTCACTGTTGCCTGGTGGCATAAGATTATGAAGATCTAGAAATCATTCAACACAAGCAGTTTTTGCAATTTACAATTCCTTGACTATTTTAAGTGAAGGAAATGCTTTAAAATTATTGCTAACTTCTAGCCAAAGCCGATGTATTAAATGCTGAGAAATTCCCTTGGTCCCATGCAAATTTAATTATTTCTATACACAGGCTATGTTGACTTGTTTCCAAAATGCCATTAGCGTATCGCGCTTTATTTGCAAACATGTCTAATATAATAGTTGTTTAATGTTTTTATGATCCCTTGACCCATTGGTTGGATTAAGGAAACCTCAAAATTTGGATGCAATTCAGCATCATATCCTGCAACAATATCAAGAATTACAAAAACTTTGAAACTCGGGTTTCGCTGCTCTAAGTAACGTTTGATTTATTTTGAATGAACTTTCAAAATAGTTATTAAAAAGGACTTTTTTTATCCAATCTTTTCTATTCCAAGCAATCGGTAAATGCTGAAAATTTTTTCTCTGCAATGTAAAAGACATTTTAGTCATACACATGAGCAAAGGTTTGCACTTGAAGTCATCTGATGCTTTTCCACAAAAAAAGCAAATGCATCTGATGCATTTCCACAAAAAAGCTTTAAACTCTGCAGCAGCCTTTTGTCTTTGTAATGCAGGTTCACTGTTCCATTAGCTTATAAATCCTTGTCTTATTATAAACCTGTCTTGCCTCATCTGCATTAAAATCTTGTGGAATGTAGCCAATAAGAGTAAAATTTATAGTTTGAATTTCTCTGTTACTTCTTTAACTTCAGAGTCAGCTTCTCCCTGAAGCTTTATGCTGTCTAAATTAAATGAATGCTTAAAGTTAACAATTCTTCACGTTTCTTCACAAATTCCATCCCCAAAAAACTTTCAAATTTGCAGCTATCATAAGGCTTAGCTCGCATCCACTACATATTGATGGCGATGTATTATGAGATTGGTGACTAAAGACATGATCTGCTAAATTTTGTCTTCTTTTTATTGCACACTGAGGAAAATTCACCTAAATAATATTGGCTTAGTTATTTATTACACTTACATGTATTTCACACGGCTCAAGTGTTATATATGGCCCAGAATACATGTGGTCACCAAATGTGGCAATATTGTTGAATGGTTTAGTTGAGATTTTGTTTGTATGGTTGTTACATGGAAACTTTTGGGAAGAATGCGATTGTATTTCATTATGGCGGTTGCTTCATTAAGTGTTGAATGACGTATAGTTCCACGAAGGAAGTTGCGGAGAGATGTCAGCCATGTGTTTTAAAGTGTATCTAAGCTAGATTTAGTTCAAGAAGATATGTTGTTGGAGTTACTAATGAAGCATTTGTTCATGGTTATCTTCTTGCTAACAGAAGTGTATTTTTGCAGTTTTCATGGGATACAGGATTTTTCAAGCCGAACTTGACATGCAAGAAGTGTGAGTCTGATATGAATATTTGGAAGAAAATCGTGTTTCTGATGGATTTGTTTAGATTTGCAGAAAAATTGTTGAGGGTAGAGAATGTGGGTTCACAACAAAGTTTGAGGTTTGGATTCTGGTTTACCTGTAGTAAGTTGACTTTAGAGATAATTTTTATTGCAACGTTTGAAATTTTGAATCGTAGAAATATGTCTGACATAGCATTTTGGTTCACATGCTTTGTGTGATTGGCATAGTTTTATTAATGAAAGTATATTGGATTACATATGTGACATTTCTGTCCTTACAAGTTTTTGTTTGAATTCATATTTTGCTTTTTTGGGAACTATTTTGAATGGTAAGGGAATTTTAATTTTTTATTGTTTTAATTTTGTAGTAGTTATTTTAATTGTTGCATTGCTTTAATTTCGTGTTGCTATTTTGGCTGTAGTAGAGAAATAGATGTCCCTTCGATCGGCTTTGTTCAATTTTGGTGATAACTAAATTTGCTTTAACCTTATATGACATCATCATCATTCTCCTGATTTTTTTTTTAAAGAGAAAATAGATCAGTGTGTATATAGCCAAAGTCAAGGCGGGGTGCGATGCACAGTTTGTGCAATTCTCCGATTTTTTCAAGTGAAAATAGATCAATGTGTACATGGACACAGAGTTTGTGCAATTCTTTGACTCTTTATTTTGGTTTTCTGTAGCGGGCATCTTTAAACTGTGCCTTCCTGGTGCCAATTTTGGCGTCAAAAAAGAATCAATAAAAAAAACAAGCGGTACCGAATCGTAAGCTTTTTATTGTTACTTTTTTTAATTTATTTGTGTTGAAATTGCTTGGAATTTATTGTTTTTATTATAGCTTCAATTTGTCGTTAAACATTTTTGGTGAGAAACTTCACCCTTTTACTTATCTAAATTTTTCGTTTTTATATCGGGCTTTTACCACATTTTTTCAGAGGCTTTAAGTTCAAAATGTAAGCAAAAAATTTCGATAAGTAAAATCGTGGAGTTTCTGGCCAAAAATGTTAGGTGAAAAATTTTTCGTGAACTCGTTCCATATATCACAGTAATTATTTCAGACATATGACTTATCCAAGTCCCACATAAATTAACACATATACTTAATTCAAACAGCTCTAACTGTAATCTTTTGACCTATGAATATCATTTTTATATCTTCTTCCTCCCAATATCAGAAGAAAATTTTGTTAAATTTCTCCTCAACACACTCAATGCTTCTCAGCACAGTTGGCACCTATGTGCCACAGGATGATACCTTTTATGCTGACATTATGCTTGGTAATAATAACAATCTTCTGTTGTCCTCAAGCATAATGTCCACATAAAAGATACCATGGTCTTTTGTATTCATTACTAAAAAAATATTGTAAACCTTGCTGTTTGAGTCCCTTCTGAAGTTGCCATAAGTTGATAGTCATGTGAAAAGTCCAATTGTGTGTGAAAATATGTATATTAGAACAGTGCTACATATATATATATATCTAATATATATCCTAAATCGTGCTTTCGAGACCTGAAAAACCTAGTTTGAAGTTCGTCAATTGGCCTAGTAGAATGGGAGATATAGAACTGTCCCCCCTTTTTCCCCCTCAGTGTGCGTATGTTTACGTGTTACTCATACTTCAGATTAAATTAAATGACTTACACTGCCTTAACCTAATATTCGATCACAATGTCAACATTATTGTACCATGAAAAATCTTATAAATAAAATTTCATCTTCGTTTCATTATAATTGCTGATGTGTTACTATTTTTGTTTTTAGAAATTTATTTGATCAAGAGTAGACAGACAAGTGAGGACAGAAAATGTCTATGCTGAGTCCCTTCTCAAGTTGCCATAAGTTGATAGTCATGTGATGAAAGTATAAAATAATAAAACAAAATTATTTGCTAGGTTTTTCTGTCAACAATACAAATTATTAAATAGGTGCTCATCTTTGACAGAATGTTTCAGATGTATGCTGAGCAAAAAGGCAGCTATGAAACCAAACTACTGATTTTACAAATTTACACTAATCAAATGATTCGTCTTTCTTCAACATGGACATCTTTTATTAAATGCAAAAGTCAAATTAAGAATTAATATTCTCCACATGCTTTTTACAGAAAATGTCTACTGCATATGCAAAAGCATTAGGCATAGGCTGAAGCAAGATGCTACTCTCAGAATCTACAAATTTTTTTAAAAAAAAAAAAAAAAAAAAAAAAATTTCCTTGTGGTCTAGAGGAGTAGATATTAGATCATTCCAGATATCAGACTTTGTACCATATTAGTACACAAATTAAACCAGACAAGGGCTTTCATTTACAGAAAATAACTTCTTTCTGACCAACCCTGAAGCTAAATAATTTTTTTTAATACCATTTTTCTTTCTGTTTTGATTCTCAGCTAAATTACATTTTTACTAAAATTTTTCTGTTTTCTTGCTATCTCGGCTAAACAAAAACAGTTTACCTTAGAAACAGACACGAAAAATGAAAAATGGGTGTTAAAATGTTTCAAAACGACCTTGGCATATCTGCCAACCTCTAAAGATAAAAATTCAGAAGATTTCTCCCCCAAATTCAGAAGAGTTCTCCAAAATTCAGAAGAACACGAAGAATTAATATCATGCTTTGATATTAAAAAAATAACAATTTATACAAATAGAAAAAAGAAAATTGTACTTACATTAGTAAATCTCAATTAAGTAGTAACTAAAAAATAAGAACTTAATGTTACACAAAAAAATTATTGCAATGAATTTAGACTGCATTTTTTGGCTTTAGCCAAAAATCCTTTGGAAAATTTCCTGTCATAACAATTAGTTTCCTCATAACATTTAGCAATTAAAATGTTTTCTAGAGTTTTTGGTGAAATTGAAGAACGAAACATAGTTTTGTTTTTCTTCACAACACTGAAGACTCTCGCACTCAGCATTACTGTGTGGAATTACGAGAATAACACATAAAACTCTTGCTAGTCTGTTGGAAATTCGGCTTTGTAGGCAGGCCGAAAATATTGAGAATACGGTTTTTTTGAACTCATTTCGTAACAACGATGTATTAAGAAAATTCGTAGCACGTGCAAACAAACAAACAAACAAACAAAAAAACAGAATGCGACAATCCACGCTCGCTGAGTAATTCCCTTGCTGCTGAAGCAAACGCAAAAAAAATAATCTGGCGCCCGCAAAGAAAAGAGTGGGAGAAACAAGTTCAGCGCATTGGATTGGCTGGTTAAGCAACGAGCTGGGAGAAACCGCAGGTTACTGGATTCGAAGTAGTTGGTAGTTGGCGGTAAAACACGATGCAATTGGCAAAAATCGCTGAATTGGCGAAAATTTCTAAAATTTCGACAAAAATCACTAAAAAGACTTGAAAAAGGAAAAAAATTGTAAAAAATGGATTACAATCATAAAATCGTAAAGACAAACGCATTTTCGTAAAAATTACGAAAAATTCGTAAAAGTTGGCAGGTATGCCTTGGTGAAATATTTATCAAAAATTTTCAGTGAAGTAGCAGCACAAATAAACCACATTTTTGCAGGAGGGATAATTTTTTTTTTCCAGTTTTGATTCTGAAGTGATTTATGTTTTTGATAAAAATTTTGAAATTCTTTTCGTATAAAATAAGGGCACGCTGATGATAAAATCAATTATCTGCATGAAGGTTTATTACCTCAAAGAACCTGTTGGCAACACTGCATTTAAGAAAGTCAGCAATTTAACTTTCCGAGAAGAAAGCCTGGCTTTCTGAGAGAAAGCAAACCAAGTATTTTTCACCAGAGATACTTATTCATTTTTCCTTAAAGAATGAGCCCAGGCCAACAGAGCATGTCTAATCGATTGTGGCATAATTTCATGTTATGGTCTTCAAAACATGTTTTCAACGAGATTAATAAACCTTCTGAGAGGAAGACACCATAACAAGTATTTCCGTCTCCGATAAACTCCTTAATTAAATGAAAATAATTCTATCTAGCCAAAAAAAAAAGAGAGGAAACATAAGAGGAATGGTTGCGACCTATGAACATACAAATTCATTGGATTACCAGCTTTGAACTGTTACTGCTATTTTTTGGTGGTGTTTACATTAAACCAGGTTCTCTTCAGCAGTGCTTTTGAATTACATAATGTGCAAGTGAGAATTATAAAAATGAAAGTATATCAAACAAATTCAGAGAAAATTAATTTGGGTTAATCTTTACTCTACAATACTACTTGGCAAATCATTTCTTTTTTTCACGACAAGATCGGCACCAATTTCAAGATGGTGACGATCCTTCCAACCCCTACAGAAAGTGAAAACAAGAAATCAAACACTTATACAAAATCAGTGTCCATGTACACATCGGCCTATTTTAACATAAAAAAATCAGAGAATTGCATAAACTAGGCACTGTGCACTAATTTAACTTTCTCCATGTACACACGGATCTAGTTTCACGTAAACAAAATCAGAAAGGTAAAACAAAATTAAAACTATCATGTTAATCAGAAAAAACTTGCTGCTGTCTTCACACACAGATACTAACAAATAACCAGAAATAACCAGAAAAATGTGAAGTAATAAATAACCAAAAATACATATTTCCTAACATAAAAACATTGAACAAATCTTTTAACAAAAATTAACACACAGATACCAATAAATAAATAAAACATCAATTTTTTAATGTACCCTTTCCTCATGTGCATACATTAACACTTTCCACCAGCATCTCATCCATGTAAGAAATTCAATTAAATATCTGGTCATTTCGACTCATCCATTGTTAACGGCGGATAAATATGTAGGGGATACTCAGATAACCAGCACTTGGCAAGGTTCCTGAAATCGCATTCGCCAACTTGGGCGATAGGCGCCAAACAGTGGGAAGAGTGTTTAGGTTGCTAACTAAAATAGGGAAAAGGAACAGGATATTTTCATTTTATATGTAAACACTTTATCGTGACATAGCAAATAAATCTTTGTTGTGCTGTGACTTTGTCAATAGATGTTTTGAACTTGCTGTTTAATTATTTTCTAAATAAATTAATTACACCTGTAATTAGAATAAGATTATTTTTATAGAAGAAAATGGCAAAATATGCTCCTTTTCCGTACTTATGGCTCACGTTATCCCATGCGTATTTACATATAATTAATTTAAAACTTTTAATTATAGACTTGAATAAATTAATTACACTTCTAATCAGAATAAAAGGATTTTATTTTATAGAATAATTTTATTCTATAAAAACAAATATAAAAGTTAATTTAATTTGTATTTTCAAATCTTTGAATAAGATTTATATTTATAGATTTTTCTGACGTGCTACTCATCTTCATGTTTAATAGTAATGAATGTAATGTAAATCGACCGGAACTACTCTTATATCAGTCCCCGGTTGGCGAGAAACTCCACGACACGCCATTACTGTCTAAATTTTTTGTTTACATTTCGGACTTTAAGCCTAAAATGTCTGCAAAAACCACGTTTTTACACACAATTTACACTATAAGTCCAAAATAAAAACAAAAAATTTACATAGTAAAAGTGTGAAGTTTCTCACCAAAAATGTTTGACGAGAAACCATGTACACAGCGATCTGTTTTAACTTTAAAAAACATCAGAGAATTGCAGAATTCGTGGCACTGCACTGAAATAATCACATAGCTCTAACCTCGCTAAAATAAACTAAAATAACAATACATTTCCACAAAAATATACTTCTACCAGCACACCAGTGAACAAATCATTCATTATTAATAACATAATTCCCTTAAAAACCATGTACACAGCGATCTGTTTTAGCTTTAAAAAACATCTGAGAATTGTAGAATTCATGGCACCACGCAGAATTCGTGACACTAAGCAGAAATCATGACATTCTGCAAACCTCGCTAAAATAAGCTAAAATAATAACAATCAATTTTAAAAAATATATACTGTAAGCATAAACACAAACCGTGAAGAAATAATTCATTAATAACACAATCATCTTAAATACAATATTCATTCAAAACATTACAAAATGCATTAACATTCCCTGATATACACGAGAAAAAACATAGCTTCACTTACCATTCAAAATTCTTTCGGACTTATGACACGTCATGCTCGGCTTAAAAAACCCTCACCAAAAATGTTTGATGAGAAACCATCTAGAAAGCGACTGGTTTTAAAAAAAAAATCACAGAATTGCAAAATCCTAGGCCTTAACGCAACCTACGCTTTCCCCAAACATCGAAACTCCAAACGCAAAACAAAACCACGGCACCCACTCAACTTTCAAACTTTCAACGTCAAAAAGGTTGCTATACCAAAAAACTCCCGCCAAAAACCAGCACTGAACACATATCGCCACATTTGGCGACCACATATATCCGGGGAGCAACCGGGGACTTATAGAGCCAATCGAACTTCAGATAAGTAAAACATAGAAATCTTTGCATCACTATGGTTGCAACAAATGCATAACTGAAATACATTCGCCGAACGTACAAAATTGCATCGGGAGCCGGCAGTTTGAAACCACCGTTATAGACAACATTCAAATTGCACAAAAATAATATTTTATGGTTTAACTTTTCATGGAATACATACAGATAAATTCAATTAACCTTATCCTATTCTATTTGATTGGTATTTTTTCGAAATTTAAACAATTGCATAACGGTCTGAAAAGCCATAGAAGCACTTGTTACAAATCATGTTGCCCTGCAGTTATGCAATTCAGGATTACATTTCTTTGTTTACCTACATGAAAATTATTTTCGCACTTTCACAAGAAAAAAAGAATAAAAATAACCCTCTTAACCTTATTTAAGCGAAATTATTGCACAAAAGAATCTGGAATGTTCAATATAAACGGGACTGGATGATTGTATAGCTTGGAATACTTTTCGAGGATGTAATATTGTGAAAATACACGCATATTTTTATTTTTTTGAAATTTTCATCTTTAACTGTGTTATATATATTGCATTTTCGTGATCACTTCTGCATTTATATAAAGAACATGTTTTCAAACTATATAACCATTATTACGGATAATTGTTCAAATTAAAAAAAGAGAATTATAAAAATTAATAATGTTGGAGTTATATATATATATATATATACTATTATTAACAAGTAAGAATGTAGAAGCTATGGTACATTCGAAACCTCTAAAATCCTATTTGTAAAAGCACAGTTGTGCCAAAAATTACATATCAAATAGAATCAAAATACCATTAACATTAAAACATGACTAAAAAGAAAAAAATAATATATGAAACTAATAACTGAATATTTAAAAAATGTGGGAAAAGTAGAAGTTGCAAGAAAAAGTAAAAGTTGTAAGAAAAATGGGAGATGTACAAAAAGATCAAAATGGCAATATCCCATTGAGTCACACAACATTTTCGTCAGGGAAAAAGTGCTTTGCAATATATATATCATAATCTAAAATACTAAGATGGAAAAAAAGTAAGATTTACTTAATCACAACAGTAACTAATGGTTTACAATTTGTACTACGTGTATGGTTTACCTTCTCAATGCATACCCTTTTCTTTACGCGATTTTCGTCCAGCAGAGCTTTTCCCCCCGATATTGGCCTAAAGAGGGAATTTTTGGAAAGCGCCTTCTGATGCAAATTCCCTTTTGGCGTCAAAAAAATTCCTCCCAAGGATATGGCGATTTTCTGCAATTCAAGATGGCGGAAAAAATTGTGCCAAGTGCCGCTTATCCGAGTTTTCCTAAACAATACTGCAAGGCATCCTTCGTTTTCCTCCTGGCTAAACCGCGTTTAATTCCACTCCACGTCCCTTCTATTTTATATACTCCTTCCAGCAGTCAGAAATTATAGTCCTATCCGGAATAATATTACTCATTTATAACACTAAGCAAACTTTCAGACGAACTTTCAGGCACCACTTTCTAAAACATTAAGCACGTGCAACCAAACACAGCAACTGAAAATCTCCGCTCCATACAAAAGGGTTACTATTACAAAAAATAGCCAAATTCTCAACTTATCACAACACATTTGGCAATATTCGCACAATTTTCCCCAACACTAGTTTCGCCAACATTATCAACATTAGGGTTACGGAAATACCTATTTCACACAAGGAGGTTAGAAGAGACCTTGATTTCACACAGCGGGATTCCAGATTTCACGAACAACCAATACCACTTGCCGATTTTTTCTGGCAGAAGCCTAGAGGAACCGTACAGTAAAGATCAACCACTAATTTGTTTGGGTCACGGTCTGCAAAAAAGATATAGCAATTTTTCCCAAAATATTAGAAAATTATTTTATTTCAAAAGATAAAACTATGAATTAAAAAGAAATTAAGCTGATATGGTTTAAAACAGCGAAAATTCTGATTTCTTACATAATAATCACATATTTTTTCCTCACACGTCACATTTTTCTATGTTAAAATAAGTATGGAATACTAAATTTGAAGAAAATTTAAATATAAGGTTACTTAACAATGATTATTAAACATTTATGGAATACAAAATCAATGAAAAACTTGCAGATTTACAATAATTTTTAAAATTTAATTCATATTAGTTTTGGTGAAAATGCGCTTTAGCCCACTGCTTGGCGATGTGGCCCAAATGCGCTTTAGGGCACTGCTTGGCGGCGATTGTTTTTGAATGAGCAATAAACGCGCCAACATGGGTAACTCCGTATATCCGCGAACATGGCTGACTGGGTATTTTGAAGCTACGGAAACATGTAGTTTTCGCGCATGCGTATTTCCTATTTTATAAAGAACAGTTTTATGGGTAATGTGAGATGACGTAGCGGTTTATTCGAAATTCTTACGTGTTAATTTAAGTAGTTATTTCAGTTGTCGTTGTATTCTTTGAATGCGGTGTTTTTGTGTTGAGTGTTTGCTATTTTCGTACCTTATATTTCGCTAAATACCGAGTCGGTATGGATTTAGCTGTGATGCTGAGAGAGGTGAGTGAATGTACATGTACATTTATTACTTTATTGGAAGTGCAAGTTGCTTAATTTTTATATTTTGTTGCCTTTTATTGAAATAATTTGG
>KK112617.1:115779-128966 GCA_000611955.2 Stegodyphus mimosarum | reverse complement strand
ATATATATATATATTCGGGATTTTAGTATTTTAAGTTTTTGTTCTTTTATAATTGGGGCTTTCATTTTTAAAAGAATTTAAATTAATTTGCTTTGATGAAGTTCTTTTATTTAATTTAGAAACATAAACTAAAAAATGCCAATGAAGATTTTTATCTCCAAATGTCGCCAAGGTAGTCGTCATAGTACGTAAGTACCCATTTTATGCCGTTACATAACCTTCTCGACACGCTCCACGAAAATGTAACCAAAATGGCATCGAAGAAAGAAGGAATTTTTTTTAAAAGGGCATTAAAATTACAAACGATACCATGTACACACCGTTTCGTTTTAACTTAAAAAAAAACTTCAGCGAATTGCACAATGTAGGCAACGTACACAAATCAACAAAATAAGCTAAAATAATGAAAATAAATTACAAGAAAATGCCATGTGCACAGCGTTCCGTTTTAACTTAAAAAAAAACATCAGCGAATTGCACAATGTAGGCAATGTTTCCGTAGCTTCAAAATACCCAGTCAGCCATGTTGGCGGATATACGGAATTACCCATGTTGGCGCGTTCATTGCTCATTCAAAAAAAATCGCCACCAAGCAGTGGGCTAAAGCGCATTCCAACCTTAGTTTTTTTATAATAGGTGTCGAGTCACAGTGGGCCATGTTTCTATAAAGAATTTTTGGTACTTAAAGGAGATTCATCATGTCATGCATGTCTCGGCATGGATGAGGGACCTATTCTATAATTTCTCTTTTCGGTACTCTTAGATTTACAAGACTATTTAGATACATATATGCATTATGTACATAAGTATATATTGTGTGTATACTCAATACGTATACTTTTCCGAATTTCTTCCCAATAACAGAAGAGTACCCTCTTTTCAATGCAATATTACTTCATAAAATAACACGAAATTAAGATAAGAAATACAAGTTATATTTGATACTGAATTCAAATGTAAAAGATAAATGCACTTAGAAAAAATGTGCTTGATCCTTTACTGGAAAAGTACAATTTGCATCTTTTGTAAACCTTTCAATTTGAAACCAACAGAACATGCCAAATTATTAATCTGGGGTAACCAAAAATGGGGTTTTATCGCCAAAACTGAACAAAATTTGTTGCTAATAGAAGAGACACCCAATTCTACACTAAAGCCAAGTGAAATCATAAAATATTATTTTTGTGCAGTGGTTTCAAACTAGCGGCCCCCAAAGCAATTTTATGCAGCCAGTGAATGTATTTCAGTTCTGCATTGATTGCAAACACAGTGATGCAAAAATTTCTATGTTTTACTTATTTGAAGTTCGAGTTTACATTACATTCAATACTATTAAACATGAACATGAGTAACACATCACAAAAATCTATAAATATAAATCTTATTCAAAGATTTGATGATACAAATTCAATTAACTTTTATTTGTTTTGTGCGAAAAAATAGGATATTTTATTCTATAAAAGTAAAATCATTTTATTTTGATTAGAAGTGTAATTAATTTATTTAAGTCTATAATTATAAATTAATTATATGTAAATACACATGGTATAATGTGAGCCATAAGTACGGAAAAGGAGCATATTTTGTAATTTTCTTATAAAATATAATTATTTTATTCTAATTAAAGGTGTAATTAATTTATTTAGAAAATAATTAAACAACACATTCAAAACATCTACTGAGAAAGTCATGGGATCGTCAGCACAAAGATTTATTTATTATGTCATGACACCCAACGCTAAGTATCTACATATAGAAAGAAAATATCTCTTTCCTTCTCCCTATCTTCAGAGCTAGCAACCTAAACAATCTTCCCACTGTTTGGCGCCTATCGCCGAAGTTGGCGAACGCTATCTCAGGAACCTCGCCAAGTGCTGGTTATCTGAGTATCCCCTTAATCTGATTAAGATGCCTATACAATTCTTTAAAAAAAAAATTTCACATCACTGTAACTTAATAGCAGAGTGAGGACACTAACAAGCAGTGCAAATTTGCTTGACTATTTTTTTGAAGTTTAAAACAACTATGAAAAAACTTTTTTTTATTTCATAAATAACACATATCTGAAAATTTCAGATTTTTCCTATTAATCAGAAATGTTATGATTTTTTGTTTTTCTCATGTTTAAATAACTAATGCCACCTGCCATTCTAATTCATCTGAAAAATGCTCTACACAATAATTTACTCCAAAACCCATACAAAACTTTTAACCTTGAGAATTACATCTTAGCTACACTCCAAGAGTAGTAACAAAAACTTTTTTGCATAAAATAGCCTTTCACTGCATTAAAAAACTATCAATGTTTCATAGCAAAATAATTCTTTTTCCTAAATTTAAAAATGGAGAAAAATCCATGCATATGCAATACATCTTCATTTAATTAATATTAATGGAAATCTCAATCCTGAATAATGGCACTGATTAACTGAATCTTTTGCGGAAACATTACAACTTAATCATGTTACTGCTTTGTGAATTTAGCATTTTTTTTTTCTGCAATAAAATTACTGCCCTATTTATAATACACCAGAAATACAAACGTAAAATTTTAAGATCTCAGTATTTTAAAAAAAATTTAACTAGCTTTTTATGTTAAAATTAAACTGAACTTCCAAATGAAATGTCAATAAACTCATGTACTACTTATTTCATTAATATCCCAATAAATATATGAAAATTTATCTTTGATTAGATTATTTTCCTTTTTGATCATGGTAAAGCAATAAAAATGAAAACTTTCACTGAATTATCTTCATTTATAAATATGCATAAATTCCTTACTGATTTAGAAACATGTATATATTCTGATTATACTGTAGGTTAAATAATGGCAAAGGACTTGCATTAATAAAAGGAGTACAGGTCTAGCTTATATTTAGTACACACTAAGGGAATACAGGTCTAGCTTGTATTTAGTACACAATAAGTAAACCACAAAAAAAAAAAAAATCAAATTCTGTTTTTTGAAGCAAAATCAAAATTATTACTGCTGAATATTATTTACTGAAAATTTGGTAACTGCTTGTTTATGGATACAACATTATCACTTCTAAAGCTTATAATAAATGTGTATGACAGTAGTTTTCAACCATTTGCACCCTTTTTACCATTGATAAATCATGCACTTTCTTCCCAAAACTTGAAAAATACATATATACATTTATTTAGATTCTTTTCTGACACCATTTATAAATTGAACAAAATGTCTAGAAAACTTTGGTAAATACCAAAATTTGAGTATGAATATACCAGTTTATTACCCTATATGAATACACTAGTTTTGTATATTCATACATTAAAACTAAATAGAAGATAAATAAAAGTCTGCATTCCTACCCCCATAAAACTATGAAATTTCCCCCTGGTTGAGAACCCCTGATGTATGATAAAGATGATCAAATTAAGACATTGTTTTAAACCTGGTAATATGCGCGATAAAAGAAAACAATTCTTCTTGAAATATGTATACTATTAAAACTGCAGTTCCTTCTTATTGCATTCACATTTAAGGTGCTTTTCATAATTAAGTAATCTACAGATGTCTCAACAAGGAAAATAAACACACTAATTTAATGATGTATCCTGAAACTTCACAGCATCTTGGTAAAATTACCAAGAAACAGACAAAACGAATAAACATTTATACCTAACAAGAATAAGCTTCTGAAATAAAAAAAATCTTTTAAATAATAACTTTAAATAAATAACATATGCATCATATAACCGAAAAAATAATGCCAGCTCAAAAACTACGATCAGTGTCAAACTACGATTTTCCTCATCGCACATTTAAAAGATCTATGATACAATAAATTCGATAGAGAGCTTTTTGTTAAAGCTTATATAAGTAAGAAAAATCTTTCACAACACTGATACATAGAAAAAGAGAAACGAATTAAGCTTGTTTTAGCAACTAAGCAAAAACGCAATTCCAAATAGGCTTAACGACTCATTATTCTAATATTGCATAGTAATATTTATAGTTAATATGGTGCAAAATGAATCACAAAAGGATACTTGTTGCACAGCTCTTTGAGTTGCTGTATCTGGAGACTGTGATTCTTTAAGAAGTTTTAAAATTTCTCGTAAACCCTCTTCTTGAGGCTGCCATGCCAGTGCCATGTTCTCTCGCATTTTGCAATACACCAGCACCGGCTAAGAAGTCTTGTTCTGCGGTGCGCACAAAAAATTGGTCACAAGCACTATTACAGCAATTTGTATATAATACACAAAAACTTCAAACTCAATTTCTAAATTTCAAATGTTTTGTACCACAATGTGAAACAACTTTTGCTACATCAGCACACATCTACGTTACAGCAACAACGTATCCTGGAACTATTTCTCTTCTTCTTCTTCTACTACCTGTATGTTCCGAGCAAGGTACTTCTGGGATTATTCAAACTCTTTTCTTATGTTTTTAAATACTTGTTCATAACAGCTAAATAAATAATGCAAAATATTCTTTGATTGTTTTATATATTTAATATTGCCTAGGTTTCATTACTTAAAATTTTACTTTTGTTTGAAAAAAAGGAATAATTCAGACGCCTTTTAAATTTCCTCAGAATAAAAAAAAATAATCATCTAAAATTCTTTTTTTTTTTTTTTTTAATTTACAAATTCTTTCCCTGCTTGGTACTGTCATTCCCAAGAATTGGTATTTCTCTACGTTTTGGCATCAAAAAAAATTGTAAACACTACTAATGGTTATTCCTGGAAATATTCGAAGTATGAAGTAATTCGAAGTACCTGTAAACATTTAATTTTGTGTCGATGACCCTGATGTGCTACTTCGTTTAAGCATAAGTTGCAAATAATTTTTTTTATATGGTAATGCAATATAAAGAAGTTATAAAAGTTAAGAAATAATTATCTGCGTTTTTATTGTCAAAACTGTACTCTTGATTTTTCATCACACACTATACTTCTGTAATGAAATGTTAAAAAATAGGCCAATATTTTTTAATGCTAACTAATTCTAAAATAGATGATGTTGAAAACACGTAACTTCAGATGTGATGAAGAGTTGTTAACGTGTCATGTATAGAGTTGCCAAAGAACCTAGAAAACCAGACTGTTAATGCTAATTAATTGTAAAACATAAATTTGGATATTAGATGGTAGCTAATTTGTAAACACATATTGATATTAAAAATGCGTAACTTCAGATGTGATCAAAATTAAATAATATGTGTCTTGTATAGAGCTGCCAAACAATGCAGTTTCCCGGGTTCTTTGGCATTATGTCCCAGTTTTTCATAAAAGCATTCACTGTCCCAAAATAATGTTTTGGGGACAACAGTTTTTCGCGGTTTTCCTTTTTCAGAGAAAAAAAATCTTTGTGTTAGAATAGGAGAGGAGAAAGATTGTTCGTTTCAAACTTTTAGTTATAAAAATTTGTTCTTCTCCCAAATTTTACCCTTGTTGGAAATTACTGTCTCTCTGTTCTTCTGTGAGAATGTTGGCTTTCTTATGCACAGTTTGTGGTCTGACTGTGTCTCATTATAATTAAAAGACACTTGTCTCATTATAATTTTGCAACTGCTTTGACCTCTTCCAGACAGGAATTGAAATAGGTTCTCTTGCTTTCATTAAGTGTATTGTAAGTCTCTGTCTAGAAGCTTTTGTTACCTTTTATTTCATATTTGGTAGTGATTAAATATATGTTCATTGATTTTAAGTATGTACTTTGAAGCTTAATATTTATAATATTCTCTGATTTTCATGAAGTGTATTGGGAGTTGAATATATGGAAGTGTTTGTGACCTTATATTTCATATTTGGTTACCAGCACCTTAAATATGTGTGCATTGTTTTCAGCTATGTGCTTTTGTGTTTAGATGTGGTAATATCTCATGTAGCATGCAAATATTCTTGAGGTGTTGCAGATGGAATATGCGAGTGATCAAAGAAAATTTCATAATATTCCAGAATATATATGAAATATTCTAGTGTATGCCTGTTTTCATATGTTCGGAATATCCAAAGCTAATTCTTTATGCATTCTAGGAATGTTTCAGAAATTTAGGCTATTATTAGAAAGCAAATCTATGACCTTTATAATATTTTAAGATTTTCCTTGTATATGCATACAAAAAATATCCTAGCCCACTCTTATTCAAGGTGGGCATACTTTCTAAGAATAGATGACTGATTTTTTATAAAGTAGGAAAATATTCCCATAAAATATACCTTATGTGTGTTCCTTGCAGTAGATTAGAAGAATATTCCTAATTGGAATATGTTTAGAACATTCTAGAAAGAACATACATGTTTAGAACATACATAGAAATACTTGTTAAAAATCAAAGAATATTTCCTGGAAATATATCTGAAATACTACAAGTATTCTAGGAATGATAAGAAATGCAAATGGGATAATCCTGGAATATTCTGTGCTCTGAGAAAAAAGTATTAAAAATTATTAAATTATTAAAAAAATATTAAAATTGTAATTATTTCCTTGTCTTTTTAAAGACGATTAAATATTACTATGCAATATTTTTTTGTAAATTTTATTAGAATGAATTCTAAGAATAAAGCATAATTTATTTTCTCACTACGAAACATGCTGACGAATGACTCCCGGTTAGTACTCAGAAAAATGGCAATCCTAATCATATAATATGTACACATAACCATGCTTAGAGTTGCTGAGTTGAAATATCAGTGCTTTCTCTCCCTCCTTTTTTTAGCCCAAAGGGCATTAGTCCAGATGAGCTAATAATTTCATTATGGTATTTTGCTTAGATTCATTATAAACAGCAAATCACTTTTTAAATTGTTGTCACCAAATATTAGAGCCCTGTATTGTGTTTAAAGAAATTAAATAATGAGGAATCTACAAAAATATATTATGTTTCTCGCATTGTAATAAACAAACAGTACCTAGTGCCATCAAATTTTGAATAACATGCATCTCCACCCGACTATAGGCATATGGAAGCCCAAATTTGGAATTTGTTTTATTATCTATTTCATATTTTGTAAAGCATTTATAAGTTTTTGATTAAGAAACTCAACAATTTCAAAGCGAGCAATATCAACACTGTATGGGGAAAAAAATTTTATCTCCAGCTCGTAAGGCTGTGTATCGGAAATTCTAAAGTCGCTCTTTTAAATATTTTTTTATCTTGCTGTTGAATTGAATTTTATGGTTTAAGTGTGAAGAACAGGATATTTAATAAATAAAGGTTATACACATAACATTAAAGAAACATCCCTTTGGGCATAATGTAAAATCTGAAAGCTTTCAGATTTTTTATTTCTTTATTTATTTTTTTAAGTTTGTAATTGCTACATAAAAAAGTGTATTTTTTTGTGCAAGCTTTTGTGGTTTTCTTGGTGTACACCAAATACCAGCTAGACCTGTACTCATTTTATTAATGTCATTATTTAACTTAACAGTATAATTCAGAGATTATGCATATTTCTAAGTCAACACAGAATTTATCCATACATGTAAATGTTATTTTTCATGAAAATGAGTGAAGGGAATGTGGGGACCTCAGGTTGTTTTAATTGGACTTTATAAAATTAACCTTTTCATTAAACCATCACACTTTGATTTGCATGCCTGTTAATGTACTAAAGATTATGTTATTTTGATTGTTATTCTGTGTATTGTAGATTTTATTAGATTTATGCATTAATGTGCTGTCAATATTTTGCTTTTGTCTTAGGAAAGAATTTAAAAGTCTCAGAAGATAAATGTAACAAAACTGAAATTGTTTATCTTATTTTTCTAACATATGTTTTTCTCTTAACAGCAATTTGTAGACAAGAAAAATGAGCTTAGTGGATGTTAAGTACTTGTTTATTGCAATGTTCAAAATTATTATTTAAAATAACATAAAATTTTATTTTTTCTCTGTAGTTTTTTTTTCCCCATTTTAAGTACCTAATTTATCAAATGCTAATGCTTTATTATATTTTGTATTTATAAAAATAGTGAAGATCTTATTGTCACTTTTTGGCCTTTTAAATGCAACTCATGTTGCAGCTAGATGAAATTATATCACTACATGAGTATCAATAACTTTAACTATTAAGTTATATTGGGTACCTAAAAGAATATTTTTTAGTGTCTTTGTTTTGAAACAAAAAAAAAGGTCTCCCCCCCTTTTTTTTGTTGTTGTAAAGTCAACTTCAAATTAATTACAGTGAGTGACATTTTTTTTTGGTAACCCTTTGGCCTTGGAAAGTACTTAGACAATATTTCTTCCTCTCATGTTAATTTTTACCTCATTTTGTATCATGTAGGTTTGTGAAGAATGAAGCAAAATCAACCTATTATTTCCAGGCATGTGGTACTTGGCAAAAAACCATGGGTCTACTATTTGTCATGCAATGAAACTATACTAGCAAATATAATGTCAACAGCAGCCAACAAAATGTTATGACAATAAAAAATGGGAATAGGTTTGAAGGAAATCACTTGCCTTCTTTAGTAGAGTTTATATGGAGTAGAAACAAGCTACAGAGAATAAGTCTAATGCTATTGTCAAATAATGGTCACTGAAACTGAAGAATTTCTTTGATGTATTAATGTTGAAAATAAGTTTTATCAAAAAAAGGTACTAAAAGGTTTTAGTGTCGCCCAGATGGTATAGTGGTTAGGGGAGCCTACAACGGTACTGAAGGTCCCGGGTTCGAATCCCGGAGAAGACATGGATGTTTGTAAATGTATAGTGTCAGTGCGGCATGGTGGCACTCTAAATATGCGGCGAGCCGAAAGTCCTCTTGTGTGGATTGGTGGGTGAGGAGAGGGGTGGGAGACCCCTGGATTCCCTCCCCCCAGGTTGCTCTCCCTCAAAATTGGGAGTGGAAAATAGAAGTCCAACCTCTCTTCAGAGTAGGCTCTGGCAATCATTCTTCTATGTAGTAATGGACACGACAACAACAACAAAAGGTTTTAGCTGTTTATCATCAGATACTGATTAATACACTAGTAAAGTTCATATTTACTAAATGTAATTTTAATTTGGAATATAATTCTGTGAAGTACTTTATTAATTCCTTGCATTAACCATCCAAGTAATTAACAATGCTGCATCAGCAACATGCTGAATTTAACTGTATGATATATATCATTCAGTTAAATTCACTATACAGAGTCTGAAATATGGAATGATCTAATATCAGGACTACCAGCCAAAGAGAAAAAAAAAAAGCACATGCAAAGTCTGGGAATGGAGAATATAATAATAGAAGGAATCAGGTGTGCTGTAAATTTATTGCTGTAAAGCAGTTTTTTCCTGGACTTACAGAAATGCCTGTATGTCACTTTTAGACACTTGCTGACTAAAGAGTTGTGCCATGGTTGATAACAATACATTGATTGTTGTTGGCTAGGATCAGATTTTCAACCCTTGAATGACTGGGGGGACAGCACAGCCAGCACTATGTATTTTGCCACGTGGTGCGATCTCTGGGAGTCATAAATTCTGAAAATTGTCTTGCCCCTAAATTCTACTGCAAACTGCCCCTCTTAAATTGTAAAAATTCTTCCCTACTTTTTCCTGCTTATTGACCAATAGAATTAAAAAATTTTTGCCATCCTTAAATTCTGATGCCATACACAGCTGCCCTGTGGGGGATTAGCAGTTTCAGCGTAACCAAAACAATAAGTGAAGACACAAAGTTGTCATGTCATCTAACTAGATTCAAACTGATGGCCTAAAATCCAGTAATTTCCGTAATCTCTGAAGTTCTGTCGACTCATCTCAGATTTTCTACTGTATATAGTCATTATGAACTATAATGATCACTTGTTGTTGTAACATTTTGTTCTATTGCAACTATGGGTCTAAAAAATTTTGATGAAAGTATAATATTTGCAAATCTTAATTTACAGATGAGATTATACTGACAGCAAATATTAATTTACAGATGAGGGATCTGTAAATTAATATTTGCTATATTAACTTGTTATCAATAACTGATTGCCCCTTTTTTTTTATAGAATAAGTCAACATAATTATTGCTACCTGTAATCATAATTTTAACTGAAAAAAAGGACTGTGTGTTTACATGAATAAGACAATAATTTTTGGAACATTTTCTAAAGCCAAGTTATGGGAGTTCTAAAGCTAAATTATGGATTATATGCAAATCCCCTAATCTCACAAAAAAAAATGAAGATATTTTTCTATTAACAGGGCACAAACAATAAACAGGTAAATACTGCACTTTTTTATTTCTTTAGTTTATATTTCTGAAGTTAATAAAAAGTTTGTTTTAAATTAAATGAGTTGTTTTATTTTCAGAATTGTTTATAATACTGGCATGTTGCATCATCACCAGAACAAAAAATCTGATGCTGGCAAAATTTGTACCCCACTTTCTTTGCAGAGAAATCCCGAGCAGTCATACTGTTAGAATTTTCAACAAATGCAATCACCTGTAGTTTGAAATTTGCCATATAAAAATTTCTCTTCCCTCTCATCTTTCAAACAAAAAATAAAATAGCACTGAAAATAAAACTAGCACAGATACCACAGGTCATATACAAGACAGCAAATGAATAGAAAGAAGTGTGCTAGCTGCGGAGTTAAAACTGTCATCACTTATGCTTGGCATTTTACTTTACAGTAATTTTATTGGAAAATATTCCACTTATTTTACCTGCTTGGCAGCATTTTTGCCCTCTTGGTGACATGTTTGAACATTACAGGAATTTTTTATTCCTTTAGGCTTATGAGTTTTGAATTTTGGGTAAATTTTTGAAAAAAAAATGCACCCTTGGCTTATACACAGATCAGCTTTTATTCAAAAATTCAGTATACTTGATGATTCAAAAGGTTTAAAATGTGACCTCCATTTCTGGTTCCTACATTAGTTTGTGAGAAAATGAATCCTTCATATTGGATGTAAAAAACCTAGTAAATTGATGATTTATTTTATGTTAATTTCTGATCTCAATTGCAATTACTGCACAATGTTATCTGTAATTTGATACAATGTACTGTCAGTTATCTGTTAGTTCAGTGTCAAGGAAACATGTTGTGGATAAATGAAAAACACAGATGATCCAAGTTATCAATTTTCATGCATATTGTGCATATATTTCTTAAAAAATTCAGTAATTACTTTGATTTTTAAAACATTTAAATATCTATTGGATTTCGCTCTGTATTTTTTGAAATACTACTATTTTATTCGAATCTCCTTTCATCGAGTCCAATAGTGTTTCAGTAGAAGTCATTTTTGTCTCGATAATTGATTGATGTAATGAACTGTTAGAATCTTTTTTGCTTGTAATTTCAGTATCTTCTGTTGTTCTGCATCTTCTGTTGTTGTGACATTTAAAATGATACCACATCACTCAAGCATTGAAAGTCTGGCTCACTCAAGCAACTATTGAGCCATTCCTTGATTTTTTGCATTGAAAAATTTTTTGGCATATAATTTCAGCTGTGTGTCAAAACTTTTAGAAAAAATTTAAAAAAAAAAAAAGAAGTTATTACTGAAGTCATAACTTCAGTTATTATCTCAACTTCACAATTGGATAAATTTTCAATTTCTACATTAAAAAAACTCTTTGACTGTATTTAGATTTGTGCATAGGCATTTTTTACACACTCTCATGCATAGCATTGACTGTGCATGTGTGGTTACCGTTATACATGGATAATCCGCACACTGGATAATCGAGAGTCAATTGTTCATATTTTTTTAATGTAACTCTTCACTTGATTGAAAAGCTTTTTAAATTCCTTTAAAGAATATTTCATTCTTTTCCCATTTAAATTTTCTCCCATTAAAATATATAGACATTTATTATCTAAAGAAATTATTGTGTCTGTGCATCATAAAAAGTTTGTAATTTATATATTGTAAAACATATATGCTTGAATGTAGAACAAGACAACAAAGAATTATTTATTTGTATTTACAAATAATCATGTAATTCAATGTTGCCCTATTCATGGCAGCCTTAATATTTGTAATATAAAAATGTCTAATTACATGTTGTTTCTAAATTCTAATATACAGTTCCAAGTGATGTGATATGATATTTAGCCTTCTGTTTTTAGTTCTTACACAACATATCATTCAGTGCTGGGGTTTATCATAGGTGATATGTGAGATAAGTAAAGCTGTCAAAAGGTTTAAAGTTATTTATCTTATTTGTTCCTCTTAAATTTTCGTATGTAGCTGTGTTTGTTAATATGCAACATAATGATGCTATTTAGTTTTTCTTATATAACTTCTAGCTGAAAAAAAATTCTGACAATGTTTATTTCCATTAGGCTATAGTTAGTAATACTGCAAATTACAATACAGCTGTGATTTTATCTTTTACTAGCTGCAGCACGGCCAGCCTTCGTCTGGCTTTTAAGTGTACCGGAAAAATGCCTAAAGAGAACACCAAACATTAAATTTGAAAACTGCACAGAATTTTACTCTGCAGAACAATTTTATCGAAAAAGAAACAAACAACAACGGAAAAAAAAATTCAGTTAAAAATGCATTACATATAAAAAGCATACAATGAAATAAGCAATATCCCTTAATAGAAATATTAATTATCTTAATAAATAAATTAACCAACTTCCTGCTGCCTTCTCTAGACAAACGTCCAGTATCCAAGAGAAACATTAAATTTGAAAACTGCACAGAATTATCGCCCTCATTTTTCCGGGTGGCAGTAGTGCTGATATCAGAAACAATGGCTGCGTGCCATTGTTGTTCATATAATGAGAGAAAATCATCAATTTGATACTATTTCATTACAAAAAAACTCATTGTAATTTTAAAAAACCGATGTGCACTGGTTCTTGTCTAGATGCATCTTGTGTAGAAGATTTCATAGGCCTGGGTTTATTAGCTTATGCACAGTACGAACGAAAGGCACCTACACATACAGAAAGGCTCGTCCTTTTAAATATAGATATATAAATTAATTAAACAATTTACCTTTGCAAAAAGAAACAATCTTTAAATTTCTTAAACTGTTCAATAGAGTGAAATCTCGCCTTCCTTATAGCCCATTGTGTCTTAAAACGACGCGATTTTGTCAGAAAAAATAAAATTTAAAAAAAAAAATCTAATTCGAATTTCGAAAAACTCGCTTAGAGGAGCACTGGCTCATGCAAAAAAAATCATGCAAAACTTTTCAATATCTTACAAACAGTGAAATAAGCAAAAAATAACATGAAAGAAACTCAAAAAACAAA
>KK112617.1:99427-115377 GCA_000611955.2 Stegodyphus mimosarum | reverse complement strand
GAAATTTTTAAAAGAATGAAACTATTCAAAATGATGCAATTTCATCAAAAATCTATCAACAACAATAAGAAAGGAAAATTGTTGCCAAAACTACATTTTAAAATATCTGAGATGTGAGAAGTGTATTCGGAAGCTTCATTGAAAAAATTTTTAAAAAATACAAAATATTATTATTTTTCCAAAATTCTTTTTTTGAAAGGAGTCGAAAGGATTAAAGTTCAATGTGTCCAAAAATCAAAGGAAAATAAACAGCACATTTTTTAAAATAAGTTTATTTAAAAAAGTTCCGCTGAAAATTTGGTAAGCTCACCTTCCTAAATAAATTCGTATTTAATCGATTTATTGATATACGAAATGTATTTTAAGTTCGTAAAATAGCTAAGTGTCTACGCTTCACGACGATGTAAAAATGAAATGTATAGAGTGAAATCTCGCTTTCCTGTAACCCATTATGTCTCAAAATGACGCGATTAGGTCACAAAACGTAAAACAAAAAAAATTCGAATTTCTAAAAAATCGCATCGAGGTGCACTGGCTCTTGTGTAGATACACCTATGTACCAAATTCCGTGGCCCTGGGTCTATTACAGGGTTCGTACGGTCCTTAAGAGTCCTTAAAAGTCCTTAGGTTTTCTGGACTCGATTTTCGGTCCTTAAAAGTCCTTAATTTCGGCCAAAATCGGCAGAAGTTCCTTAATTTTAATCATCTGAGATTTCTGTCTGTTTTTACGACTGCCAGTTTGAGTGTGAATTAGCATTTTGGAGAAATATTTTTGGCGATTCACTGACATATATGATTATCTTTTGAATGGGTGAATGGTTTCATGTGTTATAATTGCTTCTTATTTCTAATATAAATAGTGGGATGTTCGAGTTTCTAAGCAAGAAGGGAAACATAAGCATTTCGAAATTCATTTTTTTTCTAATGAAGATTTCTTAAACTACTTTTCGCTTTTGGTGATGTGAATTTTTTTATTTAACGGTTCTAAATTTGGCGACATATCAACATTTTGGCAATTTTAAGATAAGTTTTTATAGAAAATTTTTAATTCCGAGATCTGAGAATTTTTCGACGATTTTTTTAGTACATTGTAACAGTAATAAATTCCATTAAAGTAATGGTAATATATTGAAATTATATTTAAAAAAAGACATTATAATAAAATATTTTTATTTTTCGCTGTCATATTATAAAAGTTCCATTTTAACTTATTATACAATATTTTGAATCTGAGAAATAAACAAGGTATAATGCTATAAAACACAATTTACGAAACAGTTCTTACTAAACGCGAAATTAGCTATGTAATTAATTAAAAATGTTTTCTTTTTAATTTTTTCACAGTAAGAGTTTATACCACGTAATTGTCTGAGAATATTCAGAAATCTCAGAATATGCATCAATTTTCTCTATAAAATTTAATTTACACTTTTTCTTTTTTTCAAAATATTTCTGGCTTTTGACTATTACAGAATTGGTAGGGATAATTTTTCTTTAGGATTTTTGACACTGCAGCTTGGAAAGTTTAGAAGGATTTGAAGGCATGATTTATAGACCCACTATTCTAGAAGATTCCTGTAATATGTGACAAAATTAAAAATGTCTCCATGGTACTAACACATAATGGATGTATTTTACAGAAAGTTTGTGATGAATTTCTTACTTTTTCGAGAACGCCTTGAAGAACAATGAAAACATAGTATTTGAATGTTTTACTTCTGATACTAGAATCTTTTTCTTAACATGTTTATCTTCCCTTTATTTTCACTACTTTTCATTGGACACAAGCATGGAAAATATCAGGAATGCTTCTAATCTTATCACATGGACAAGCATTATAGAAATGTATTTGTTTATTAATAAAGAAATTGAAAACTGACAATATCAAAGATTCATATAATATGCCTTAATGCATCATACAGAACTGGCCTAGGCATATTTCCACCTGATGCAATCTCTGTGAATCTTAAATTCTGCTGCCTAGTGCCTTTCTAAATTCTGCTTCCAGTGCCTGCTCTAAATTCTAAAAGTTATGACATTTCTAGATTTTGTTGCTTAGTTTGTCACTAAATTCTAAAATTTCTGCTACATCAGCTCTATAACCAGCCCTTACCATATATATTTCATATTTCTTCTCAACTTTGATATTGCTAAAAAAATAAAATTAGCAGCCTTTTCTATATGCATTTAGTTTTTTTAGAACAACAGAAACCCTTAATTAAATCCAAAAATTCTAAAATAAAAAGGAAATGTGTTGAAGAAAGAGACTGAATAATACATAAAGAAAATTATTCTTGAAAGATATGTACAATTATTATTATATAAATTACCCAGTTGTTTATGATTTCAGCCTTTAGTATAGTTTCCCATTTCTATTTCCTCATATGATAGAGTTACTAAGCCAGCTTAAATTAAAACTAAATTGTATAGTCTTTGACCACTAGTCCACATTTTTAGTTTGAATTTGACTGTTCTTGTTTAATTACATCACCACGAGCTGTTAACTAATTTTGTTGGCATCAGAACATGCCTTTATGTTCTAAGTTCTTTTTAAATAAGAGGCTTATTTAAACCTGTGTCTGACACTCTAGTTACTTTCAGACATAGCGATAATTTGCTTCACATCTGTCAAGAGGTTTTGGACTATTTAACTTTTACCAAATCAAGTAAAGCCTCATAACTATATTGTAGAGAGGTTGACAAGTTAGGAGATAAAGCACGCAGAAACTAGTGAGAACACTGATTTGCTTATTGAGACAATTTTCTGATTGTTAGAAAACATGCTTAAAGAGAAGGAAATTGATTTAAATTAGCCAAAATGTCTGGGAAGGCTTCAAATTAAAAAGACGCATAAATATTTTGTTGAGTTTTGTTGTTACAAAACATGAATGTTTTATAGCTTTAATTGTGTAGTTTTAAAAAAGACGCATAAATATTTTGTTGAGTTTTGTTGTTATAAAACATGAATGTTTTGTAGTTTTTAATGTGTAGTTATCCTAATATCGTTTAAGAATTAATATCATAAATTACATGTACTTTAAATTTTGAAATTTGGTTAGATTGTGATTTTAATAGGGTTTTTTTAACAAATATTATTAAAAAAATAAATAAAATTTCATATTGGCTATGTAAGTCCATAATGACTAAGGTTATCTAACTACCTAATTTAATTATTTATAACTACCTGCTTACCCTTAAAAATTACCTCTGCATATTAAAGCAAGTTATTGCTTTTCATTAATCCTTACTGTGGCCACAAGATAAAACACAAAAATGTAAAAAATCATGTAAAACTTATTCTTTGCATCTAGTGAGACTTTAAACAATACAAAACAACTTACCACCTGTGGTGCTTTAGTAGTTTATTGGACCTACACGAAGCTACGACACTAACTGTAACAGACAGAACCCAGCTAACTTTCAGATCTTGCCAACCGTGCCTACATCAGGCCTTTTAGGTTAGTTCTAATCAGCAGGTCTCTCTCTAGGCAAGCAGCAGCGGTGACAGGGTGATCTTTTATGAATCATACTGAGTATGATCTACTTCTAATTTTAATCTATGCCACTTGACATAAAATCTACTTGCTGTTTACTAAGCCTCTAGACTGAGCAAGTATGTGACAAAAATGAAGCATTAAAAAAATCATAAAATTAACTGTTAGCAAAACATAAATAAAATGTCACTTATTTTCTTTCAAATATGTCCAACTATTATAAATGTAAAATATTTAATGCTGCTTGATACATTTTATAAAGTTAATTTTATTTTCAAACTTTTTAATAATTTTGTTAATTAATTCATGTTTAATAAATATTCATCCTACTTACGGATCTCTTTTTAGGATGGTATTACAAAAGTGAAGTTCAGGCATAGATAATATTTTAATTGAATTTATTCAGTTCCCATTTGTTCATAAGTCCTTAATTTTTTTCATTAATGGTCCTTAAAAGTACTTAATTTCCATGCGCAGAAATGTGTACGAACCCTGTATTAGCTTACTCGCAACACGAACGAAAGACACACACACAGACTCTTTGTTTTATTATATGTAGAGATTTATCAAATTAAATTATGTGTAGTAATTTAATTTTTTTTCAGGTGAAAATCAAAAATTGTTGTATTTATTTCTGCACATTATTGAAAATATGTGCAATGCTGAAACAGAAACAATGCTATACTCGGGTATAACAAATGAGCATCATTCCTGTGAGTATGTGTTTAAAATTAAGTGTTATAAAAAATATGAAAATATATTATAATCATTTAAATATGTGCATTGTGTATCAGTTTGGATACAGTGATATATATTTTGATGTGAAAGAGAAAGCAAATTAGCAACAAAAATTGATATATTAAAGCATGAAGTACATTTATGCACCCATATCCACTGATTCAGTATCTTCAGTTTCATTTGCTCATAGTTCAAAGCAGAAAAAGGGGGAAAAAATGCCCCCAGTTTTGAAATTCAAGTGAATAACATCAATCCATAACCCCAACATAATAGGGACATTGCTGTTATATTGCAAACATGTCACATTGTGACGATCTCAGTGTCACAATGACTTTGTAACCATGGCCTCTTGTGGTGTTTATGTGATGTTAATGTGAAGTCACACTATAACGTTGCAACATTGAAGTTACTCTGTGAAATTGTTGTGAGGTCACACTGCGGCATTGCTCTAACATCACTAAGTGACATGAAAATAGCAGAATAAAATTGCATGAATATAATGTCACTAAAGATGTGAATAGATGTCACACAACACTGTATTACTTTTTAAATGACTGCAATGTCACAGTACTCCAGTACTTTTAGAGAACTGCTTCAGTGAAATAAATACTTAAAATAATGTTGTGTTAATGCAACAAGAAGTCATACTCTTCAAGGAATTAAAATATTTCTGTAATATTCAAAATTGTTAAATTATTGAAAATATTCAATATGATCATTTGAAATTTTCTCATTGTATTAAAATTGTATCCTATTAAGGTTATATAACTGAGATCATTTATCATTTATTACATATCTATACAAAACACAATATACTTGCAAATGCAGAACATATATGTGATCCAAAAGCGATCATATGGTCATTTGCTAAGCATATTACACTGCAAATAGTTTTGAGTACTACCTGTAGAGAAGCTACATAATTTTCCTTTCTTTCTTTTGAATTTAACATTTAAATACACTTCATATTTTTCCAAAATTTCTGAATTGTATTAAAAATCTGCATTCTTATTATAGCTTACTGAAAACGTAATTGTATTTCTTAATTTAACACCTTTTTTACTTAATTTAACACCTTTTTTCTTAATTTAACACCTCTTTCTAAATAGAAATATTTAAAAAAACAATATATTTGGCTCGTAATATTTTTTTTTAATTGTTTTACTTTTAATACTGTTTTTTCATCTCCATTTTTCTGTTCCTTAATTGCTTTTTCTTCTAGAAAAAGGACTAAATTATAACATTTCATGAATAGATGAAAGAAGAACCATTTTAGTGTGGTATATTTATAGAATATTTACCTATTTGAATATTTTCTTATATAATGAAATGCTTCGTTTTGAATAAAAGGCTATTGTAAATCAACAACTCTTTTACTACAACCTTAGTCTTCAAATTAACTATTTGTTGCTTAATCTGTATTACCAAATGACTAGTTATGGGTACAAAAATCAGTGGATTGAAATTTGGCTTTGGAAATTAAATTACAGAAAATTTATATTTAGTGCATTCTCTTAACCCATTATTTCTCTGTTTACAAAATTACAATTTTATGCTATTTTTAAACTATAAGTTTAAAATAAATTTCTTACATTGCAGAGCTTCAATATTGTTATGGATTTCATATTTATTTAGCTATTTATTTAGAATTGTAATTACATTTTTTTTTATTTTTCTGTGCAACGCAGATGAATTTGAAGAGAAAGCTACATCGAAAAAGTAAAAATACTAGAGCATGTGCATTTAATATATAATAAATAAATATTTCATAATTGCTATTTCCATCCAGGAAAATCAAGAAAATAGTTTTTACCAGAATGTTCTTGAATAATTAAAAAGCCGAATTAAAACACCTCAGCTAAGTTGTTGTTGTTTTAAGCAAACTGTATTGTTTACTTAATGCTGTTATTGATTGTAGCAAATTCGTGGTAAGATAGAATTAGTTTCTCTGTTTTGAATTGACTTCTGTTTAATGTTTGAGATATTGTGATATTCTACGAATATCTCTGAGGAAATATTTCAGCCTTTTGGTTTATTTCTTGTGAAAAGAGTTATTCGTATTAACTTTTTAACGACTTGTGCATTCATTCCATTATGACCCCGTATGCATGCAACAATTTTTGGTATCAGAAGTGGGATTTTAATGCCATTCACTAGAGTGATGGAAGAACAATTGAAACAGCTCATGCCTTTGTTGCATTCCAAGAAAAGATGGAAGGGGCCATCAACTCGGTAAAAGAGGAGATGAAAGCAGGTCAAATAAAGATGGAAACTGGTCAAGAAAGGATGGAAGCTGGTGAAGCGTCTCTTAAAGATGAGATGAAAGCTATTAAGGAAGAAATGAAAGTTGGTCAAGAGGAAATGAGAAATCACCTATATAATAGAAAACAAATTCTAAGCTTTGGAAGGCAGAAGTGATGCTGTTGAAAATAAAGTTGAACATATTGAAAAAAGAGTTTCTTCTGTAAAAGAACAAATAGAAGAAAGAGTTGATTCTGTAAAAAAACAAATAGAAGGAAGAGTTTCTGCTCTGGAGCAATGAATCGAAGGAAGGGTCTCTAGCAAACAACAATTGATGACAATGTTTCTGCAGTTACCAAAGAAGTTGATGTTGAAAGGATGATAGATTTGGAAACAATGCGGAGACCATAGTCATTTAATCTTTCAAACACTAGCTTCAGATGGATTCTCTGTTGTTCCTCACTAGCAGATGTTATCAGAATGTCATCTAAGTAGAGAAAAATGAAATTTAGATCAGAAAGAACTGTATTTATAAATCTTTGAAACATTGTTGGTACATTTCTCAAGCCAAAGCTCATTACATTAAATTCGTATAATTCAAAAGGAGTAATAATAGTAGTTTTACATCTGTCTTCTTCGGCAATGGGCACTTGGTAGTAGGCTTTTAATAAGTCTATTTTTTAATAAATATTTGTACCTTTAAAAATATTATGGAAGTCCTCAAGCCTAGCAATAGGATATCTGTCAGGAACTGTGCTTTTGTTTAGCTGTCCATAATCTCTACATGGGTGAAGAGTACCAGCTTTTTTTAGCACCACTTGAAGAGGACTTGCTCATTGAGAACTTGAGGGTCTTACGAGGAATGTTTTTTTAAGTAAGGGGCACTTGAAAATAAAAACCAAATTTTTTTCATATTCTACACACATTTCTCTATTTTTCAACATAGTTACCAAGTTTGCTTAAACACTTATCATACCTTAGAACTAGACTTTGAATACCTTCATGACAGAAACTTGCTGCCTGCTCCGATAACCAAGAGGTCACGGCCATTTTATCATTGTAGTTGCCCGTTTGAGATAGCGAAATAGATGAAATTCTCTCATCACAAGGTCTGGGCTGTAAAGAGGATGGTCGAAAACTTCCCAGCCAAAAGAGTTCAAAAAAGCTCGAGTCTGAGCTGTGGTGTGAGGCCTTGCATTGTCATGGAGCAGCAAAATTCCTTCTGTCAGCATGCTGCGCCTTTTGTTTGAATTGCTCTGCATAGCTTTTGCAGGGTTTGGCAGTAGGCTACCGTATTTATGGTGGTTCCATGTTGCAGTCGACCAACAATGTGCCTATCCCAAAACATGGATGTCATGATCTTTCGAGGGGACAGAGTCCGTTTGGCATTGGCCCTTATAGGAGAGCGCTTATGCCTGCACTCCATGCTCTGTCGTTTTCATTGGGGGGTGACATTTGAAACCCATGTTTCGTCTCCCATTACGGTCCGACTCAGCATGACGTCGGCATCTTCATTATAACAAGTCAAAAAATTCAGCAAACACTCAAATCTTTTGTTCTTGTGGTCTTGCGTTAGGAGTTTAGGGACCCAACGGGAGCACAGTTTCTTAAATCTTAACTTTTCAGAAACAATTCTGTACAGCAGTGACTTAGACAGTTCAGGAAATTCGCTTGAAAGAGTGCTTATGGTGAAGCGTCTTCTCAAGAACTTTCATTTCAACAAAAGCCACCATATCGTCTGTGATCACAGCTGGGTGACTGACTAAAGTGGACCTCATCATGAACATTGTCACGGCCAGCTTTGAAGTCTCTGACCCTCTTACGTACTTTGCCTTCGCTCATGGCAGTAGCTCAGTAGACTTCACAAATCTGCTGGTGAATTTCTACAGCAGACAGGTTTCTTGCCAACAAAAAGCATATCACTGACCGTACCTCGGATGTGGCAAGCGATTCGAGAATCTTGAACATTTTGAGAACAAGACACATAACAGACCATGAACCTTCACAGCTGCAACTGAGCACAGGTATTTCCAAGGAATCCTGGGATACGACGCAAGTACTCATTGAGGCACGCGCGCCACCTATTATTTGTGTATAACAAAATGGCTCTTCTTAAAAAACATGCTACGCATTCTGTTATTGTCCAACAGGAATTGGAACTCTCGCTTAACTACTGCATGCTTTTGATGATCTAACTGTCTTGCTTTAGATTACACAGGTTGACCATGTGTTATAATATGATGTTGAAAATTATGTTTTAAACCTGATAAGAACAAATTTGGTTTTTTTATGTAAACCAAATTTGAAGTCTGGATATTGTTTTAGATGAATATGATATTTTGTCAAATGGTTTATTGTAATGATATCACTATTTTCACTAATGGAAGCAACTTCACCAGTTACCTTAGTTGAGTTATTCCATCAATCAGTTTCTTGCCATGCTAATCAATTATTAATTTATATTTGTTAAGGAAATTACCTCCTAAAATACCTTTATTAATTTTGGCGACTACAAACAGAAATTGAAATTCACGCCTAAGTCCCAAATCAAGTGTTAACATTTTTGTACCGTATGTTTCAATTTCGGTACCATTAGCTGCATGCACGGATTATTTGTCTTGTGTTGATGCATAAAATGCTAATATCTGCACAACCAATCACTAAAAAAGGCACTTTTGATTTTTTATCTATGATAAATAGACTAAATTGGCGACATTCTGGAACATTATAGCTAGTAGAGTGATATACCAAGTATAATATTTTCTGGCCAGACTACAAAACATCGGATGAAACACTTTGAAGATGCATTTTTCTGTGAAAGTCACGATTTTTTTTCTCTTCAATAATTCTATTGTCTAAACACAGACTTCGCTCGCATCTTTGTTTGGACAACTTTTCACCTGTAATATGTGTTTTATTGTGTGATTTACATCACTAGCACAGACGTGTGGACTCATGCATTTTAACATTACCATTCATTCATGTTTTACATGCATGACTGAATGGTATGTAAAATTAAGAAAAAACTTAATTTTTCAAAAAAATTCAAGTAATTTTATTTTCATAAATAGAGATATTTCTGAACATTTCCTTCTAAACTGCAATAAATCTGCTTGATTCATTTTTAATTATATAATTTTAGCTTTTTTTTGTTTCATTTTTATTTATGTAGTGTTGTATTTAAAAGAAAAATCTGGTCAGCAAAACCTAATAAGTTTCTGAATAATTCAAAACTTTTAAGATTATTTGAAGTTAATTTTAAGTTATTTGTAATATATATGTAATTATGTTTTTTAACTCATTTCTTCAGGTGTGCAAGACTTTAAATGGTGCCAGAAATCGGTCATGCTATTGATTTCTTTATATCAGAAGAAGAAAGCTGAATTTTTATCTGGATTTGTGAAAAAACGAGATTTGTGGTCCCAAGTTGCATCAGAAATGTCTCTTCGGGGATTCAATGTGAGTTTTATAGCATGTGAAAAAAAGTGGCATAACTTATATGCCACTTACAGGAAGCTGAAAGAAAGCAATGTGAAAAAAAGAAGTTACTGGCCTTATTTTCAGCCTTTAAGAGAAGTATTGGAAACTAATGTAGATGTCCAAAATGTTAATTTAAATGGAAGGTGTTATAATGAAGATGAAAATACTTGCAAGATGGTAAGATTGTTTTTATGTTAATTATATGCTCATTATATATATAATTTAAAATGTCTACATAAAACATTTTAATAATTTCAAAAAATATAAACTCATATTGTAGGAATGTTAAAATAACCATATTCTTTAGATGTTAATCATTCATTTGTAAAAGTAAATTGCTTCCATTATTTCGTTTCTTATTTCTCTCCATATTAATTAAAGTTGCCAAATAATATTTTGTTAAGATTATTAACTTTTTATTTTGCAACAATTGATGTAATTTGTGTATTAAAATGCATAAAAACTGAAGTTTAAAAATTTATGATATTTAGACTATGCCCCATTTTCGCATTCAGGTTATTAGATATAAGTAACCAAACATGTTGAAACTGATATTTGAGCAAAACAATTTTAAAAAAAAGTCATCATAGAATAATCTGAGAAATGTACTTAATGTTCAGATTCATCAAAACTCTTCTAAAATCTTTTGGGATTAACTTGTGTTTTGCTGAGCTTTTTATTTTAGTGCTTTTAAATTTCTGGTCAGACAAGAAGCTTCAGAATATTACCTATTAATAGCTACTTAATGTTTGGTAGGCTAATCAAAATTTTACTTAGTTAATCAGACTTTTATCAGGTATGATCAGAAATATTTATGATACAAGTTTCATTTCTAGAACATAATCATAAAATTTCAGGAATTACGCATGCCTTTTAATTGTAAAATGTCGTTAAACATATATTTGCAAATTTACTTTTCTTTCTTTTTGTGATTTATGGGCATATGAATAATTTTCTGCCTATACATAATAAATAAAAAGATTCAAATGCTTAATTGGACTGCATCAAAGCCAGTGACAGAGCTGTTAGTATTGAAATCTAGTTCCTCAAAACATGACGATCTAAGCATCGCTTTTGTTTAAAGAAAAAAAATTGAAAAGATAAACTCTTAAAGTTTCAAATTGGATTCAGTTATAATTAATATATATTTGTAATGAAGAAGATGTAGCAATGTTGATGAGGCAGCACATGGATAGCATAAAACGTAGATCCTCATTGAAGAGGAAGAATTCTGATCATGTAGAATGCTAAAATGTTGAATTCATAATGACTAGAAAACTTAGCAGTCAAAGCGGATTAATTTCATTTTTATTTTGATTGACATTTGAGGCCACAATTTATTTGTTATTATCATGCCTATTCAAGAATATGTACACTGCACAAAACAAAATGGGACAGTTGTATATCCTTCGTTCTACTGGGCTGATTGATGAAATTCAAATTGCGTTTTTCATGTCTCGAAAGCGCAACTTAGGATATACTTAGGATTTATATATAGCATTGTGGTGTTCTGACACAAAATGAGACTTTTCTGAAATAACATATCGATTTTTTTCCATATTTCGATTCTACAATCCAAATTATGCCTAAATATTAAATTTTGTAAAATTTGGTGCAAAATTTATGGAGAAATTCAAAAATTTAACTTTGTGCATTTTTTTCAGTTTGCACCAAGAATAATTCACTTGGCAAACTTCTTAATATATTGCAACCTATTTTCCTTTCCCTTCCATTGTGCAGGAACGTCACATCGTTCGTACCTTTTTACATTGTGGAGGGGTGGTAAAAAAGTCACATCGTTTTTACTTTCAAATAATTTTAACAAAGTGTCTAAACCACATTTGATATTATTATCGCTTTCAACAAATATGCCAAATTTCAAAATGTGCCAATATATAAATTCACGTATATCTTCGGAAATTTTAAATAAAAAGCTCTAATTTTTTGTAGGTATGCTTAGAAACATCTACTTTAAGATGATTGTAAAACTTTTGTAGGTTATAATTCAGTATTTTTTTTTGAAAAATTTATAAAATTATTTAAAAATACTAATTTTAAAAATAAATCATAAAAAATGGACGAATGTGATTTGGATTCACATTCGTCCATTTTTTATGATTTGGAATGAACCTAAATTTCAAAATGTAAAAGGAAGAATCAAATAAATTTAACAAAAAAAAAAAGAGAGAGAGAGATTTATAAATATATACCAAACTCAATTAACACTGAGAAGCTAAAATTTTGAGGGCTAATTTTTTAAAAACTACTTGTGTGCTTTTTACAAAACTTGGCAATTTGGCATAATTTGAGTCGTAGAATTGAAATATGGAAAAAAATTGGATATCATTTCAGAAAAAGTCTGATTTTGTGTCAAAATACCTATATTAGATCAACGCTATACATAAATCTAATGCATATCCTAAGTCATGCTTTCGAGACATGAAAAATGTAAGTTGAATTTCGTCAATTAGCCCAGTAGAACAGGAGATATAGAATTGTCCCTCCCCCCCACGCCCTTTTTTTTTTCGTAGTGTACATTTTTATACTGTTGCAATAGGAAAACAGCAGAGTGAAATAATGTCCCTACAGTAACAGAAGTAGAAACAAAAGTTCACCGTTATCCAATGTGGAAGTTCAGCAAGAGAAGGTTTTAGTATAGGTTAGAAAGCTTCAGTTCTTGAAATTTTAAGTTCTGAATGAGTTATGTCATCAACATAACACAAGTCATACGAGCTGGATTGATCTAGAAATGACGCAGTATAGAAAAAGGCATTGCTATTTTTAGAATGTAGAGAGGGAAGAGCTGTCACTGTTATAAATTATAATTTTGATTTATATATTTTATCTTACATATATATATGTAATAATGTAAATCAAAATTATTTATAAACTAGTGGTAACCTATTAATTTCCTCTCTGTATTCTAAAAATCATAATAATGTTTTTTGTAGACTGTGTCATTTCTAGATCAATCCATCTAGCTAATTTGGAACCTGAACTCAAAATTTTGAGAACTGAAACCTTTCTAATCCAACCAAAACGTTCTCTTGGTGAACCTCCATATCAGATAGTTGTGTACTTTTTATCTTCAGCTGTCCTGCAGTCAAGTTGCTACTTTGCTCCATTTACTTTGTTATGCTACTAATTGTGCCGTTATCTAAAATGTGATACTCGGCATAAAATTATCAGGACATATTGTGCCTGTGATCATGTGTGATAAAAAATGTATTTTTGATAATTAGTTCATATCCACCAGTAAAAGTGATATTCAATTCAGCCACGTCTGTCTACGAGTCTTTCGTTCAAGGGTTATCTTTCTAACTATGCAGTAAAGTCTCCCCAAGATATAATGCAGAGAACTATCATCAGACTGTAGCAGCTAACTACAAGTCATCTTATAAGTCATCTTATAAATTTTCAACTGTAATCTCTTGATCTTCTTGCTAAACATACGCTGTGAAACCCTATGTGGAGGACAGGGAGCAAATCTAGGCCATGTCCTTTAGTGTTGAAGAACTACAAGTCAGAAGGAGGATTTAAAGGACCTTTTAATTCAAATAATTACAACTCTCCAACTTGAGAGTAAGCCACTACTTGGGTTGAACTAAAATAATATAAAATAAAGCGTGTTAACAATTCAATTTCCTAAGTTTAACTTTAAGTAGGACGGCGAGGGAAGCCTAACTCTCAGTGAACTCTCGTGAAATTCGCAATAATGCTGGTAATGCTAGAACTAGTAAATGCAATTGCCTATGAAGGTGAACTTTCACTAGACAGAGGAAATATTTGTGCGCACAGCCTTATGGCGGTAAATCCAAGACTCTGTGTCTTTTCCTCGTTAACTCCTGCCTTTTAAACTGCTATCAGATATCTGCGATTTGCATAAATATCTCGCTCGCGCTAAATTCGGACAGCAACTGAAACTTCGAGATGTCGTTAGGAAAGTCCAAACTAAAAATAACTTGGTTAGTTAAAATAATGAATGCTACATAGTTGCTCCCAGAATTTAGTAGTCTGAAACTAATTTTTAACTATCTTATGTAATTGCGGAAAATATACCGCCTCACGTACGCGTTGTATAGTTTTTCTTATTTCCAAATGGCCCGAGACAGGCGAATCGGGGAGCTCTTGCAAGATACTTAAAATTAATTTGGCCGGGATGACTGGTCTGTATTCACTATTTTGATTTGTAACTTTAGTATAAAATAAGAGACCATCAATGATTTCATAGTTCTGTGCTCTGCTTCTTATGGCATTAATGTCTATATGCTGGAAGTTATCTGGGTCTTTTAAATAATTATAAATATTTCCGAATTCGGGATCCCTGGCAATTTCTTCTATTACAGTCTCTCAAGAGTCAATGATCTTTGCATGAAGCATCGCAGTTTTTATTTTCTCGCCATTCTCGTCTAATTTTATTCTGGATAAGGCATCTGCCACTACATTGTCTTTTCCCGGTGTGTGTTTGATAATGAGATTAAATTCCTGTAGTTTTAAGGTCCACCAAATTAAACGTGGCGAAAGATTCTTTCCTGAAAATAATCTGGTAACTGCTGCTTGATCTGAATATACTGTTACGGGAGAACTCCCAAAATATACACAAAATTTTTGAACAGCTGAGAGAACTGTTAAAGTTTCACGCTCTGTTGCCGAATAATTTCTCTGCGTATAGAAACGACTATATATAGTCGACTCTCTGCGTATAGAAACGACAATATACGACTAAAGAAAGCAACTGCTTTTCTATCCTGTGTTAATACCACTCCGATTGCATAACTTGATGCGTCTGCATAAATTTCTAGATCCCTGTCTTTCTCCGGGAACTTTAGAACTGGTGCATTAATTAAAGATTCTTATAACTTCTCAAATGCAGCGTTTGCTTCTGAAGACCACGCAAAACGAACTCTTTTCCTTCTCAACTTTAATAATGGTTCAGCAATTTCTGCAAAATTTTTAATAAAAATTCTATAATATGAGCACATACCCAAGAAAGTCGCTAACTTTTTGGCTGTATTTGGAATTGGATAATTTTTTACTGCTATAACTTTAGACTTATCTGTTTCAATCCCCCTTTGAGAAATTTTGTACCCTAAATATTTGAGTTCTTTTGCCGCGAATTTACATTTTTTAATGTCCTGCATCTTTCAAAAAAGTAAAGACTTCTCGAAGGTCTTTAATATGTTCTTCCAGCGACTCTGAAGTAACATTTATATCGTCAAGATAAATAAATATACTTTTTCCTATTACCGGCCTTAAAATTTTGTCTATGCACCTCTGAAATGTGGCCGGGGCTCCTGACAATCCAAAAGGCATACGCAAAAAACCATATGTACCGTATTTTGTTATGAATGCTGTTTTGTGAACATCTTCCGGCTTTATGCTTATCTGAAAATATCCTGATGTCAAATCTAGCGTGGTTATGTATTTTGTAGATTTCATACTTCTAAGAATTTCATCAGTTACCGGAAGTGGATAAGTTGGATATTTCGTTATACTACGTATTAAGCTTTCTATAGTCAATAGCGAACCTGTACCTTAATGGATCAGTTAACGGCAAATCTTTTTTTTTTTTTACATAATACTACAGGACTTGCATATGCACTCAAAATAGGCGTTACTATTTTATTCCTTAACATTTCATCAATATGGTATTTTATTATTTCTTCTTTAATTTTGTCGTACTTGTAAGGACGCTGTCATACAGGCTCATCAGTTGTTAATTTAATTTCGTGCGCTACAATCTGTGTGAATCCAGGAACATCATCAAATAAATCAGCAAAATAACTTACCATCTCCCGAAACTTGTCCTGTTCTTCGGGCGTTAGATGGCTTAAATCCACTTCAGAGGGAGGTGTTGATTTCTATTTAACTGGATCCATGGTCACTTGCAAGGTGGAGTTTTCAAAATCGATTTTCGCATCCACAGCTGAAAAGAAATCGGTTCCTAAAATAACTGATGCTTGGAGATTCTTCACTACAAGAAACATAATTTTTTTT
>KK112617.1:69295-98041 GCA_000611955.2 Stegodyphus mimosarum | reverse complement strand
CTAACTCTCTTTCAAGAGTAAGAACGAGTAAATGCAGAGTAAGAACTAGTCGAACTTTCACTAGACAGAGGAAATATTTGCACGCACAGCCTTACGGCGGTAAATCCAAGACTCTGTGTCTTTTCCTCGTTAACTCCTGCCTTTTAAACTGCTATCAGATATCTGCGATTTGCATAAATATCTCGCTCGCACTAAATTCGGGCAGCAACTGAAACTTCGAGATATCGATAAAAAAGTTCAAACTAAAAATAACTTGGTTATATATATATATATATTTGTTATGTAAGAAACATGTTTAAATTTGAAATAACCGCAGAGCATTTTTAAATTTTCCTTTAATTTGTAAAATGATTTGTTATGTTTGGAAATCAGATTCGTATGTCTTTCCCCCCCCCCATGAATTTTCATTCTTGATTTTAAGTAGATTCATTTGCAGGTGGATCTATTTAAAGCAGAGGTTGAAATTTCAAAGTGTTACCTACAGTATTGTTGAGAGTTCAGGGTATCTGTGTCTGCTTTAAACAATAATCGTACAAAATTTTTTGAAATGTAGCATTAAAGTATTTGTCTGTTTTTAAATAATAAAAATTTTATTAAAATATTTTTGATTTTAATTAGTTTCTTCCTTAGCTGTTTTCAACCAAGGAGGAATTTCATAGTTCAGGGGGGCATTATGTCAGCCTGACACCAGCTGCTTCTTGCTGTGCTGTTAAAAAAATTATTTGAATCTGAATAAATGACACTGCACAAAAAAAAAAATGGAACAGTTCTATATCTCCCATTCTATTAGGCTGATTGACGAAATTCAAATTACATTTTCCGTGTCTCAAAAACGGGACTAAGGATATATATTAGATTTATATATAGCATTGTTCAAACATAGGTGTTTTGACACAGAATCAGACTTTTTCTGAAATACCATACCAATTTTTCTCCTTATTTCGATTCTGCGACTCAAATTATGCCTAGATATTAAATTTTATTAATTTTTGGTGAGAAATTTATGGAGAAATTTAAAAATTTACCTTGGAGCATTTGTTTTCAGTTTGAGCCAAGAGTAATTAATTCACTTGGCAAACTTCTTAATTTATAGCAACCTATTTTCCTTTCAGTTTTTTCATTGCCCATGAGCGGAAAAAAAATTGATTGGTCATACTTTCAAATAATTTTAACAAAGTGCATAAATGACATTTTTGTTATTATCGCTTATAATAAATACACCAAATTTTAAAACCCGCCAGAATGTAAATTCACGTGTGTCTTAGAAAATTTTGAATAAAAAATTCTAGTTTTTTTGCAGATATGCTTAGAAATACATCTACTTTAAGATGATGTTAAAAATTTTATAGGTAATGATTCAAAATTTTTTTCAAAAAATTTATAAAAATTATTTTAAAATACAAATTTTAAAAATAAGTCATAAAAAATGGATGAATTTTATTTGGAATGAACCTAAATTTTGAAATATTAAAGGAAGAATCAAATAAGTTTAATAAAAAAAGAGATATTAATAAATATATATCAAATTCAATTAACATTGAGGACGTAAAATTTTGAGAGCTAATCTTTTAAAAACTACTTGTGCGATGTTTACAAAACTTGGCAGTTTGTCATGTTTGAGTCATAGAATTGAAATATGGAAAAAAATTGGCATGTCATTGCAGAAAAAGTCCAATTTTATGTCAAAATAACTGTATTAGAACAATGATACATATAAATCTAATGCATATCCTAAGTTGCGCTTTCGAGATATGAAAAACTTGAAGTTGAATTTCGTCCACCACCCTGTAGAATGGGAGATGTAGAACTATTGCCCCCCCCCCATTTTTTTTTCCCAGTGTGTACATGTATTTTTCAAGTTTAAGAAACCAAGAAGGGAATGATCTTTTCGTCTTGACTACTGGTATTCAAACTGAATTATAATTTAAAAACAGCAAGAATCACTAATAAATGACTATGTCTACTGCTTTTTTTTTAGCTATCAAAATGAGCTGCTACTTTCACTAATAAAAAACAATAGAATCAAAATTCAGAAACAAAATAAGCATGAATAACTAACATGTTGCCATTCAGCATAAAAGAAATATAAAGATTAACAAGATGTTAAAGTTAAGTTTACAAAATAATTAATCATGTGCAAAAATATAAAATACTTCAAATTAAAACCATACTTATGCAATAACTGAGCCACAACACTACTCCCAGTAACTAAGTTATGTTACGAAAGTGGAGAAATATGTGGTGATTAGCGTTACAGTGTTAACCATTCTGAGAAGAATTGAGATGTAACCTTCAACCTGAAGGTAAACGTATAGTTCTACATGTGTGAGAATGTTTTTGATCCACGTCTGAATTTGAGTCTGGTTTGTGCAATTCGTTATGGTCGGGTTTTGTCAACTAAGGACTCTCCTGAACTGAATATAAGCTGGTTTCAAGAAATCGGGGGATACATTGACATGTTGTTGTTTTATGCTAATAGTAAAATATCTATCTTTGTGATCAGAACTGTCCTTCATAAGGAGGTTGCAAAGGTTTTTTTCATGCAACCTATTTGCTGAAACAAATAAGAAAATTTTTTAAATATTTGTCTTCGAATACCTGTTAAGGTAAATTTTTACATGTTTATCTGGATCTAACAATTTCTATCTGTTTTTGGAGGTTATTATAAAAAGTCTCTGATGCTGTAAATACTTGGTTCACTGAAAAACTTTCCAGGAAGTCTAAAACACTGGCCATAAGGTACTTGTGCAATAGAATGATTTGTATCTTCTTGGAAAGCAGTATGCAAACCCAAAAGTACTGTTCGTAATGCATCAGCCCAAGATAAGTTGTTGTGAGCTTTTAATGCTGTTTTTAAAATTGAAGGCACTCAACTTTGCATCACTTGAGTGGTGGTAGGCAGTAGTATGTTGCAAATTGAGGCCACAAATTTTGGACAAAGCTTGTAATGTGTCACATTTAAATTGGGATCCTTGATCACTAATAAGTTTGTTTGTCATTCCGAAATGTGTAGTCCAGTTGCTGTAAAAGGCTATTGCCATGGTATTGGCTGAAACATTATCTAAAGAATTGTTTCCATCCAATACAAAAATCTGTCAATGCAAATAAGAGAGTAAATATTCCCTTTGGGTGCAGGAAGTGGTCCTATGAGATCAATATGGATTACTGAAAATCTTTCTGGTGGTACTTCAAACTCACATAATTTTATTTTGGTATGCCGGTTGTTTTAGCTGCTTGGCAAGGAGTGCAAGTTTCCCTCAACAACTGTATATCTTTCTGAATGTAGGGCCAAATGAATTTTGATGTCATTAGTTTTGTATTTGATTTTGTTCCTGGATGTTATAGATCATGAATTTATTGAAAAATGTATTTTCTGAAAGCTTGAGGAATATATGGCGAAATATTTTTTGTTGATGTATCATAGCACAAATATTTCCTCAAAGGTAGAGAACATTGCTTTAAATTCAGGTAAGCAGTGGTTTGTAAACTCTTCAATTCTTCACCTTGAGTCTGTTCATCAGCTGTTTTATCATAATCTATCAGTTAAATTTCATTAACCCTAGGTAATATATTGGCTACAATATTATTCTCACCTTTTATATATTTGATATCAGTCAAAAATTGGGAGATATAGTGAACTTGGCTGTCTTGTATGAGTGCTGCTTTGTCAAGTTTTGGCGAAAGGTAAATAGGTTTGTTGCATCTTTTAGGTTTGTTGTCTGTGTAAATTTTAAATGCACGTCCTTCCAGATAATGCTTGAAGTGTCTAACTGAAAGATATATGCTTAGTAGTTCTCCATCATAAGTGCCATATTCTTCTTGAATGTCGTTTAATATTTTGAAAAAAATGCTCTTGGTGTCCAAGATGGGTTTTTGTACTGTTGACACACTTAGCCATTTCCCATATCTGAAGCATCTGTAAATGTACACCAGAGGTAGTTCAAAATTGGGAAAAGACAACAGTGCAGTGTTCACCAGGTCATTCTTGCACTTTTAAAACTGTTTTTCAGCTTCTTTAGTCCATTGAATTTTATGGTCATCCCTCTTTTCAGCTCCCTTAAGATATTCATGTAACACAGCATGGCTCTTTCCTGCATCTTTTAGGTAGCAATGGTAAAAATCAAGTATTCCATGAAAAGGTCTATAGCTCCCTTAAGATATTCATGTAACAAAGCTTGATGCTTGCTGCATCTTTTAGATAACGGAAGTGAAAATTAAGTATTTCAGGAATTCTCTGGAATGCATTTTGCTCCAAATCAAAAGTGGTAGAAACAAAATTTGCCATTTGAATCCTATAATTTACGAGATTGGCTTTAAGATTGTGAGGGGAATTGTGTGAATCCGAACCCATGTGTCTTGAATGAATGGTTATTTGATCAATTTTTTGTTCAAGAGAGGCAATTTTATGCAATAGATCATTTACAGAATGGAAGGTGCATTAGCACTAAATACTTCTGGTTTCTGATTCATATCACTAATTTTATCTGCCATAGATGCTAACTTGGTTACATCTTCATCACTAACTAATAATGTATGTATTTTTTATTAAGGTAACTTCTCAAGTGTTGATTAAATTTTCAGATACATTCATAGTAACAACTTATAAGACATTTTCTTCTTCCGTCTTACCTTCATGGCGTAACGGTTAGCACACTCGTTATGTATTCGAGAGGTCCAGGTGAGGGCATTGCTTATTTTTTCACGTTTCCTGCTTTAAAAAAATCCTAATAACTCGACAAACTGATCTCAGTTTCTGCAAAAGTTGCCTTGGTTTCATGTCTCTAAGTTCAATACCAGTAATCACACATTTATTGGACACATTTTCAGTTTCCTTAAATAAATGTAATAATCTAGTTTTAGTACCCGAATATTTTGTGGCACTTTCATTCATTACAATATCCCAAATATTTTCAATGAACTTGGGTTCAACTTGTGAAACTAAATAATTAAATTTCATTTCTTTTGAAGCAATATTACTGATTTTGAACTGCACTTCAACTTAAAAAAAAAAAAAAAAAACGTATTTCTAGCTTATCAATTTGAAAAAGGAGGAATTTTTACCTCACCGTATGAAGTTCCAGCAGTTTCAGAAGGCTCATTTGATGTCATTTGAGAAATAAAACAGGGTCATAAAAATGTTGTTTTGACTACCGGTATTCAAACTAAATGTTAATTTAGAAACAGCAAGAATTGCTAACGAATAGCTAAGTTTACTGCTGTCAAAATGAGCTGCTACTTTGAATGACAAAAGCAATAGAATCAAAATTCAGGAATAACTACTTGTTGCCATTCAGCTTAAAAGGAATATGAATATTTACAAGTCAGTAAAATCAATTTTACAAACTAATTAAACACATGCGAAAATATAAAATATTTGAAATTAAAAACAGGAAATGATTGTAGTGGTAAAAGGGATGCATGGAGCGCAAAAGGTTTAAGTTCTAGAGCATAATAGTTTCTGCTGTTCTAGAGCATAATAGTTTTCTTTTAAGAATTCATTTAACCCTTTCGCGATGAGTTTTTTTTTTTTTTTTTTTTTACAACAGAACAATTTTGGTTGCATAAACTATAGTAGAGCACACTAGAATGCTAAAACTAAGATGTTATATTATTAGGAAAATTTTAAACACTGATTTAGGACCGGGACATATGTGTCCCATCAGTCCTCACCAGTGGGACATATGTGTCCCAGTAGTCTTCAATGAGTAATTTTGTAAAGACAACCAATGAATTTCTAGTCATAAAAATTTAATTATGAATGGTATGGTTTGAAACAATCAATGCACAATGGGACATTACACATAGTGCACATTATTTTAGTGCTTGATTCCTTTTTTTGCTGTGCACATTTACAGCACCGCCGTCGAGTGTTTGTTGTTACTGGCAGATGGTCACCAACATTGAGTAAACTTCGTGATGCTTTGGAAGGGCGTCCAGTTCCTCTACGGCGTTGATACTGTGCGTTGAACTTTCCAGATGTCATCAAAGCTTCTGCAAGAGGTACAATGAAATCAAGAAGTGGGATTTTTCGATGTTTGAGTTCGCAGTACGCAATCCATGAGTTGACCACTGCCCTCATCAATAGACGAAAAAGCACTTTTTTCCACCACTTGCAAGATTTTCTATCTAATTCATAGACATTTGCCATTTGGTCTGCAAGGTCTACACCTCCCATGATTTTGTTGTAGAATTCGATTGCTACAGGGCACTCAAATTCTTTTTTGCTTCCATCTTTCATGGTGCGATTTACTTTTGCTTATTTAGCTTCATGGCAATTACTTAGCATCATCACTTCCTTTGAATCAAGCCACCTCGCACACATTGTTCCATTTTTAGTTACGAGAAACTCAGCCTCCCCCCTTTTGCTTAGTTTTGTTGTAAAATTAGGAACATCTTTGCGTGTCTTGATGCACGTACCAACAGCAGGAAATTTCAGGGTTTCCATCAGATGCACGCTTGTAAAAAAGCGATCAAATGCAAGCATCACATCTTTTCCTTGGATTGTCTCCGTTAGCTTTGATACTACCCGTTCCCCGAGTGTGCCTTGAACTTCACCCGTTTCTTTTCCGGAATAAATGTTCATGTCATATACATATCCTGTTTTTGAATCACATCGCTGCCAAATTTTTATCCCTCTTTTCACAGGTTTCATCGGCATATATTGTATCAGGGATGAACGTCCCTTGAATTTCGCCATTGATTCATCAATAGATTGATATGAGCTTTCGCTTCGGTACTGTTTGAAGGTTTGTTTCAGGCACGAAACAACCTCGTCAATATAATATGTTTTACTTGCATTTTCTGGCTTTTCTGGTTCAGCAAAATATAGTTTTGACAACAACGTTTTACATCTGTCTCTTGAAATAGCATTTTTTATTGCTACGTTTCCCAGAGAAGGATTAGATGATCAATAATGAGAGAATTTTGGCACCCTATTGTAGGACATGGCAAGCATGCATCCAAGGACAAGCATAATTTCAAATGGGTCTGTAGGGTGAATTGTTTGTCCTAACTTTTCGAGTCGTTGGTTTGTGCATTGAGCGATCCAAATCATAAGACTTTTTGGAAATATCTTTAAAAAAACGTCCAATTCGGTAGATGAACGATTTAAATTAAATAACAAAGTAGGTGATGACTCTGCTGGAATTGTCATTCGAGGTTGGAAAGTTGAATCTGCATGAAACCATAAGATTGGCCTGCAGCCTGAAGCATTATGTGATGATATCTCATCAACCGATGAAAGTGATGCCGTATCAGTATCACTCAAAGCATCGCCGTTCTTTGTATTTTGGGGGATGGTATCATGATCTATATCCATTTCACACTCGTCTGAATCGGATGAGTACTGCAAATTGTGTGCTGGATCTTGAAAATCGGGATCGTCTATTTCATCATCCAAATCAGTATCTTCGTCATCTGACTCTTCTAAAATTTTTTTTATTTCTTCATCAGTAAGTCCCCGTTGTCGAGTCATTTTAGATTTAATTAATTTGTGCCTAAATATAAAATAATAAGCAACTATTTCAAAAGTAACCGAAAAATATAATAGCAAGAGAAATGATCACATAGGACTGTTGGGACAATGTGTTCCCACCATCCAAGATGAGAGGGACATATATGTCCCGATAATAAAAACGTAAGTAAAACTTTGCAACTTACCAGTTTGTTAGAAATAATCCACTTCGTGAGTAACTTATCTGGCCTTAGATTACTAAATCAATAAAAATTTAATTGAAAATAGGCGGTATTTTCCAAAAAAAAGTTATTTACGTTCGTACAGTATGGAATGAGCTGCTACAACACTTCAAAAATGCAGGAATAGCATTATGTACGGTAGTGCCATCTATGTTCTATGAATGAAAATATTTTCAAAAACATTGGCAGGACTGGTGGGAAAGTCTCTTATTACACAGAGAAGCGTTTCTGTCCCAAAAGATTTTTTTTGAAATTTGCTTGCTTGGAACGTATGTGTCCCGTTAGGCGCGAAAGGGTTAAATGTAGGGCAAAACTAGCCTAACATTTGGTGACTGGTGAACTGTATCAAATGTTGCAATCTTTGCAGATTTCATCAGTTCAGTGCAAAATTTCTAATCCATTTTATATCTTTATTTTCAGTTATCTCTTTTTCCAGGTGTATGTGATTAGAAGAGAAATATAACATATGCCACTTTAATTCACCACTTTCACAGTATGCTTCAGTTTTAAATAAATTGTAAAAATAATATTAGGCAAATGCTTGTTAACATTAGACCTTTATCAACATTGTTTCCTCAGATTAAGGATTCTAATTTGTTCTAGATGAAATAAAAGGTTTGTAGGAGTTTTGTGGGGAATTAGCTCTCATATGAATCAATTTAAATGTAATGATTTTAAAATTTAGCAACCTGACTTAGGGTAGATTGTGAATAAAACTCTCCTCAAAATAAATTATCTTTTGCCTAGTTTTAAATTTTACATTGGTGTTTCTCTTCCATTTTGCTTAAAAGGGGTTTTCATCGAAATACAAATTAATAAAAGAAGTATATAAGACTAGCAAATATGAAATTTCACACTACTTTTTTATGTTAATATTTTTTTATTTATGAATTATACTTATCAAAATGGAATTCAGGTCCATTATGGTCCATTATTATTTACATACCTACCAAAAACTTACAAAAAAATATTCACAAGACAATGCAATATGTCACCTAAATGGCTGTGTAGTCACCTATGATGTTGCCAAAAAGTATTTATGTGGTGCAAACTACACTGGTGTGCAAAAATTAAGGACGAGACGGTTTCTTCAATATAACTTTGCACAAAAGCTTTCCAAATCAACACATTTAATACCGTAAGATCCCCAATACGTAAGGACATGAGTAATGTAAGCAACACTTACTAAAAGAGAAATCAGAGGGATAAAAAGAAGCTAGCTTTATTGAAAAAGTAGCATGGAGCGCAATGCAACTGAAGGCCGAAACATCCCTGTGATGGGTGTCCAGCAAGAAACATCCGGTCAACCAAAGTGGGAGTACCTTGGTTTTGGACACATGCAGACAATTTTCAAGTTTTTTAAACTATTCTTTCATCAAAGATTCGTTTATTTAGCTTATGCAGAAATACATTTAAATGGCCGTTTATTTGTAACTCTAGATTTTCACAACACAGAAATTCTGGAGTAAATCTTTCTCAATGAATCGACGAGGCCTTTTTATTACAACAAAGTTTCGCAATAGAATGTCGCCGAATCATTGAGAACTTTTAGGTTATTTGAAACTGCAGAACAAAAGCAGTTGAAGGCAACTAAATCAATACCACTTATCCTCATTAGTTTCATTGTTTTCTTATTTTTGTTGCTATTGTAGATGCACAGTATTCTTATTTCTTCTTTGTTTTTGAGCGATTCTTCACTCCTGAATGTTCAAGCTATACTGGTGTGCAAAAATTAAGGACGAGATGGTTTTTTCAATATAACTTTGTACAAAAGCTTTCCAAATCAACACATTTAATACCATAAGATCCCCAATATGTAAGGACATGAGTAATGTAAGCAACACTTACTAAAAGAGAAATCAGAGGGATAAAAAGAAGCTTTATTGAAAAAATAGCATGGAGCGCAATGCGACTGAAGGTCGAAACATCCCTGTGATGGGTGTCCACCAATAAAACATCCGGTCTTTAATAGGGATATGATCTCCCCTGACTGCTAGGCAGGTTTCACATCATTTGTGCATGCTGGAAATGTGGTTGTTAATGAGCTGTTGAGACACTGCTGCTCGTTCCTCTTGTAGCACCAATCGCAGTTTCGGAATCATTACTGGCGATAAGTTACGTACTGCCACGGGTCTCCCTGGTAAGTTCCGTACATGCTTGACGGGATTTAGATCCAGAGACCTTGCCGACCAATCCATGTGTTCAATATCTTCACTCTCCAACAGCTCTTCGACAGTAACTGTGCGATGAGGTGGAGCGTTGTTGTCCATGAAGAGGAACTGAGGACCCATAGCCCTTGTGAAAAGATGCATGTAAGGAAGAAGAACCTCGTTACAATAGCAGTCCCAGGTGATGAATCTCCTTGGGAGATATGAAGGTCGGTCCGGTTACCAAGCATTATGTCTGCTTGAACGAGAAATCCACGACCTCTAAAACAGTCCCTTTTGATGATGTTGAAGGGGTTATTGCGTGTTCCCCGCTCTGTCCAGATGTGTATGTGTCTAGAATCGCAACTCAGACTAAATCTGCTCTCATCTGTAAAGAGTACTCGTCCCCATTCATTGTCTCTCCAATTCCGGTGTTCTCGGCACCACAGAGAGCGCCTTCTCCGATGGGCAGGTATTAGAGGTACACACCGTACAGGGCGTCGTGCAAACAGACCACCACTGTGCAGTCTTCTGGCCACGGTAAAACATGATATCGGTCGCCTGTGTCGTGTGTCTAGCGATTTCTCCTGCTGTCTGCCGCCTGTTTCTTCTGGCCTGTAAGGCAATATACCGGTCATCTGCGGGTGTGGTTCCTCGTGGACAACCACTACTAAACCCCCGGATAGCTGTTCCTGTAGTTTGAAATTGTCTCCAAAGTCGTGAAACGATGCTGTGAGCAATTCCGAACTCTGCAGCCACACCTGTCACACTGCGGCCTTCCTCCAACTTCCCAATGATTTGACCTCAAGTAAAAGCATCCAGATGTTGTCTAACAGATTGATTATTCACCATTTCTCGCTGAGGCAGCAAATTGGTGTGATTTTAACTGCTATATGGCGTGCAATCTCTTTGCTAGAAATACTGATCTTACACCGACAACATGCTTTATACTACTCAGATACTCCCCCATTAGGTCGTCCTTAATTTTTGCACACCAGTGTAAGTATGTACGTAGCACATGTATGTTCTTGCTGATATACAATACCAAGTTTGTATATGATGCCACGTTTGTGATATTCTCTGATTTTTTTAGCATAAACAGAGCACTGTGTACACCGGGAGAACAAAAATGCAAAAAAAAATTCTGATTATCTGCACTTTTCGACCTGAAAAGTATTCAAGAGCAACATACTGTGTTGCTGAAATAGACAACTTATGACATTACCAAAATGTATTTATTTGGCAGCCCTGGTATTCATCGATTAGTGTTTTTTTTTATTATTATTGTATTCAAGTACAATATTTTTTTCTTCTCAAAAGCAAATATAATGGGACTGTGGAGTTTGAAAAAGGAAGTCTTGCTTTCTTTAGAAAATGTCATTTTGTTTAACAGATGATTGAAAAATTTGCATTCATAAAATTATACTCCTTAAATGATTGAATTTTATGGATTTAAATTTGTGCATGGTGCTCACTTAGTTTAATGCTGTGCCATTTTTTTAAGCAAAAATAGATTACTGTATGTGGAAGGAGAATGACAATGTGGGCAATGCCAAGTTGAACACGATTCTGAATTTTTGTACTTCTCTGATAACTTTTTAAGATAAAACAAATCATTGTGTACCTAGAGAAAGTAGTAAAAAAAAGGGTTAAGTATTTTATTTTGAATGTTTCTTGCATTTTTATTTTTGTTAAGTGGTTGCTATTTTATGTACTTATTAGTGTGCCACCATTTTTAAAAATCGCTGTTGTCTTTCGCATCTTCTCCTGCAAATATTATCTCTATCAATTGGCAACTTTTCAGGAGGAGGGTGCTGATAGTCAGAAAGTACCACTAAAAAATTATAGAAGAATTTCTCATGAAAGGTTAAACGTTTTGTTGTCAGTGTGTCATCCTTTTTTAATTTTATTGATTGAGTTCCCTTTTATACAAATCTTTGTGTACCGCCAATTTGAAAATTACTCTTGGCTCATTCACTTGACTTATAATTTTGAATCTCCACAAGGGAACACTTTTGTGGTAAGAATTCTGTTTCTCTAAAATGTCACCAACGATTCTGAAACTTTTTGATGGGGATGTGGATAATCAGAAACTTAGAATTTATCTAGATCAACTGCTTTTGAATCATTTTGAGATTTTCAAAACCATTGTTTCAAAATAATTGTCTACATATAGTAATCAATTTTTCAATATTTATTAAAATTTGCAAAATTTTATTGATTGTATTCTTTACAAATATTTAATACTTATCTACAAGCAAATTGTTCAAGAGATTTCAGAGTGTTACAAACTACTAAGTATTTAAGGATATTTGAAAAGTTTAATTCTTAAATACTTAAAAAGTTTCATAATCATTTTCTTAAGCATTAAGAGTATTTATTTCTTAACTTTTAATGGTGATAATGTGATATAAATTATGTTAATCAATTAAAAGTACATGTGCTAAAATTTAAGCTCATGTGTTTGCAAATTTATTAGTCACAAGAAATTTATTTTTACTCGGAAATATTTTTTAATTTAATATGTATTGTTCCTGAATAATCTGGATTTCTAATAAATATGCCCCCCTCCCTTCTGTTACTTTTTTATTAAGGTAAAGGTTGAAACTTCTGAACCTGAAAATTCTTCATCATGTGGCTTAGGATCATGGCTGCCACCATGTCGTAATCCTCAAGTAAAATTTTACTTTTTTTTTAACTTTCTTTATCATATTAAACTGAGAATAATCTATATGAGACATTTCAAATTTAATATTCATAATAAGTGCTAGTTTTTCTATTTTATATCTCATTCTTATCATGTTGTTGTTAACCCTGAATTATCAGTGCTTATAATTATATGTGTGGTTTAATTTAATGACCTGCTTTTCAGAAAGAATCTTTAAATAAAATGTTTTGAAAGGGGGTGAAACCACTGGAAAATGAGACTCATCCAAATACCTCTCTACAATTCTTCCTAGTGTAGCCACGTAGAATGCTAGTGTAGCCAGCTGCTTTCTTCCCACTTCATGTGCCATCAGAAACCTCCTTTTGTTTATGTAGAACTTTAAATGTTAGCTTGAGTCATCATCCATCTGTCACTTACTACGTAAATACTGGCTTGCTTGCCCTGACCTTTTCTCATCTTTGTAAGCCTCTTTCATATCCGGGCATCTTACTTATTGACCTCCTGGGAGTTATTACTGATGACTCAGTTGGTCACTGCATCTGCAGAATCTTCATACTTTTCTTTGCCTTTTGGATAAGTCTCTTTTGTCTTTTCTTGGCATCTCATTCCCCATACCTTTGCTGCTTTTTGCAGGCACTTAAATGTAGGTTTAATCTCTTTTCAATTATTTCCACCCTCCTGTCTTTTTCTTTGTAGACCTGGTATTCCGACTGCTGATGCTGTATCTGCTGCAGTTCTAGATGGTCCTTTGATGGTCCACACTTAATGCTTCCAGCAAAACATTTCTTAGCATTGGTATATCAGTGTTCTCATAATAATGCTTGATCTGATCTGTGTTAGCTTTGGTGCTTTTACCACTTTAACTTTTTTAGAAATCCTACTGTTTCCCTTATTTGCTCAATTAAAAATGAGCCTTAAAATGGGCTAATCACAAAACTTTCCAACCTTTCCATCTAGTGCACATGAAAGAGAATGTTGAATTTTCAATACTTTATCTCCCACCTTTTTTTGTCTTAATAAAACTTTTGTTTCACCCTGGCCATATCCGAATTTCTAATTGCCTTATCCACTAATTTCTGCCATCTTAAATTCCTCAGACCTCTTTTGAACCAAACAAAAGTTTACGTAGAAGGGCAGTTGATTTTCTGACAAGAAAAAATTCAGTCGCTGTCTTCCTGGTAATATCATGTTAGATCAGCACTGTCCAACTTATCATAGCCCGCAAGCTATATTTTCTTCACCAAACATTTCGGGGGCCAAGAAGCTTGATAAATGAAAAGTCAGTTTATGTTAATTAAAAAATATTTTATTTAAACTAAAAAGAAAACTTTAAAATGTTCGTAATATGTTAATGTGAACATTGTGGCAGTAATTGTTTAGCAACAATATCTTTTATGTCCACATCAATATTTGTTGTGGCAAGTCGAATTATATCTTTAAGAGTGCAATCTTTCAAACTGTTTCTATATTTTGACTTTATATATTTCATATCGAAGTATGCACACTCGCAGATATATGTACTTCCAAATATTGATACAATTTGAAGTCCAAAACCTCTCAATTTTGGATATTTCTCTTTATCTAAAAATTTGAATATTTCTATTCCAGTTACTCCATGAGATGTAAAAATTGGGTCAGCCTGCAAGTCACATAATTCTATTTGATATTTAAGATCAACGGAATTGATATCAATATTAATAAACGGATCACAAAATAAATCAATAGATGGTTTAAGATCATCAAATTGAGAAATTCTTTCATTGAAATCTGTAATGAGTATATCCAATTTTGGTAGAAATATTTTTAAATTCGCTTCTGTATTACATTCTTTCATTTCTTCATAGATCTCAAGATTCAAAATGAAATAAATTATTTTGCTCCAATTAAAATCTTAACAATTTTAATTTGTTTCAGTAACATATTTATAAAGGCAACACACATTTTGATCTTGTCCTTGCAAGGATTTATTCAAAATATTCAAATAATTTGTAATGTCCGCTAGAAAAGCAAGTGAATAGATAAAATTTTTTCAACTAAATTTGCTGTCAAATTTTCATTGACGGCAATTTCTGTGAGAAAAAGATGAACTTCTTTTCGAAGTGTAAAGAATCTCCTCAAGCACTTTCCAGCACTTAACCAACAAACATTACTATGTAAAAGCAGATCTCCATACTCAGTTTCCAATTCATCCTAAAATATTTTAAATTTTTGGTGTGTAAGAGAACGATTTTTGCCGCGAATTAAATTAATAATTTTGCAAACCTTGTCCATTACGTCTTTTAGTTGTAGGGATAAACCGCATAATGCCTCCTGATGGATAATACAGTGTAACATATGACATGTTATTCCTTCTTTTTGCAAAAATCCCATGAGCCCAGTATTTTTGCCCATCATAGCTCTAGCACCGTCGCTTACAATAGCAATGCACTCGTCAAATCCGCCATACTGCTCTACTGAACATTTTAATTGTTTGTAAATATTTTCACCTTTTGTTGTTCTGTGTAATGATTGTAATTTTAAAAGTTCTTCTGAATAATTATAGTTTTCATTTACAGTTCTTATAAAGATAAGCATTTGACTTGTATCAGAAATGTCTGTGCTTTCATCCAATGCTACCGAAAAATAGCAGCAACTATTGATTAGGTTTTCTAATTTATTAGTGACATGCATTCTAATCTTGTTTACACGTCGGTTTACAGTATGGTGAGAAAGTGATACTGTTTGAAATTTTCTTACCATTTCATTGTCATTAAATGCTTGAGCCATTTTTATTGCACATTTTTTAATGAATTCTGCTTCCAAAAATGGCTTCTTTGCCTTTACTATTTCTAAACAAACTTCAAACGATGCAGCTACAGATGCTTCTTCTTGAAATTTTGGTTCTTGATTAAAATAAATCGTTTGATGATCCAGCTGCTTTTTCATTTTTTTTCACTAGTAGTACTTTCATGTCTTACGTGTACGAATGATACTTTTTTTCATGCATGGAAAGATAATGGGGCTTCAAGTTATATTCTTTACACACTGTTATGATTTGTAAACATTCCAAACACTGTGGTTTAACATTCTTGTTCAGAATAAATAAATAATCTATCTCCCAGCGATCTGGAAATTCTCGATTTTCAAAGTCTATTTTTCTTTTATTAGTAGCACTCATATTCAGTAATTATTTTAATTAATAAATAAATATGAAATTAAGTTAATAATATTATAACAAATTCACCCCTCAACAAATTCCAGACAAGAGAGCGCTCGCACGATTGCATGAATCAACCAAATAGAACAGGGTAGTGTGTGCATCAGGTGCGCCAACCATAGATAAACAACAACCAACCACAAATATAATATGTGGCGCCAACATTGAGCCAACCATCATCAGACGTTAAACGGATTGCTGCTGTATTCAGCCAGGTAAATGAAATTATGCAAAAATAGTACCTATTTTAAATTTAAATTAGATTTAATTTTTCACATAGTAAAATAATTTTAGTGTTAATAATAATAATAATTTAGTAACATAAATTTATTCCTAGTAAAATGTACTCGCGGGCCATAAAAAACATTTGGCAGGCTGTATACGGCCAGCGGGCCACCAGTTGGACTACCCTGGGTTAGATCATCTTTAAGGCAAATGAGAGTTCATTGATATAGTCATCTCAATGTTTGTGGTAGTTTATTTATATAGCTGTGGGTATTTTTAACTATGTTTCTATTCATTCGCTCTGCAGTATTTGACTGTAGTCAATAAGGAACCATTTTAAAATATTGTATGTCAAGGCCTATATGTATATCCTCAAAAATTTGAGTAACAAATTGCTTTCCATTGTCTGATTTTATTTTAAGTGGAGCTTCAGATTTTAATATAAATTTACATAAAAATGAATCATTATCTGAGAAATGATCAGTAATTACAAGCAAATATCTATTTTTCTCTTTTTACTATGTGGATAGGAACCTAGTAAATCAGTTCCTATTAATTCATTAGGGAAAGTAGCTTTTATCCTATCTAGGTACCCGACCAAGAGCTGTGGAAAATGAACAGTTGCAATTACTCTTCAAACTGTTTTTCTTATTCCAAGATGGCCTGAAATTTGCACATCATGCAGTTCCTGAAAAATACGTAAACTTAAATTCAGATAACCATTCTTAATTCATTATGAATTTTTAGTTCCATTTCTAATGCCTATCATATTCTAATGTTGAAAATGGTCGGATCCTTCAATGCACGTAAATATGTTTAAATTCCAGACCTTTTTCTAAATCTGTTGTAATGTGTCTCAAGAATCTAAAAGTTTTTAAGTTAACATTGCACCTTTCACCTCATCCCCCCTCATCACCTAGTTTAATTCTTGATAGAGATTCACTACAACATTTTCTTTCCCAGGAATATGTTTAATTATTAAATTGTGTTCTTGAATATTAAGGGCCCATCATATGAGTCTGGGTGATAAATTCTTCTCAGAATAATAATGAACATGGTTGCATAGTCTGTATACACAGAAATTGGAGAATTCCCAAAATAGCCCAGGTACCAGCTAGGTTTGGCCGCATTACCTTTAAGCCTGCTTTTAGAAGCAAACAAACTTCGTATAATTCCTAAATATGTTCATCAAATTTCTCGCTAATAACTGTTATATCATCTGCAAGTAAAGGTACGTTTCCGAAGGAAAAGGTTATAGAATAATATCCATAGCCCTTTGAAATGGGGTGAATGCTGTGCATAAGCTAAACAGCATTCTAAGAAAATCAGAAACCCCTGATTTGGTAATAAATGCGGTTTTGGGCACATCCTCTGGTTTCACACATTTCTGAAAGTATCCTGATGTGAGATCTAGTGTTGTCATGTATTTTGTGAATTTGATTTTTCGAATGATTTTCCGAATAATTGGTAAGGAGTAAACCAGATATTTCGTAATGCTATTTCATTTTCTATAGTCAATAGCAAAATGGCATGCTCTAAAATTTGTGAGATTATTTTTCTTTTGGTGCAGTACTACAGGACTGTGGGAGGTCACATTGGAGAGCCCTGAAGTAAGTGTACTTATGAGGATTATAATTTTATTCCTTAGCATTTTTGCAATGTTATTCTATTATTTCTTCTTTAGCATAAAAGTAGGATTTTGTTTGGCAGGGGGCAGATTTACAGTTTCTGTTGTGTGATTTGCCACCTGAGTTAACCCTAGGCCCTCATCAAATAAATCCAAAAATTTTCTTTGCAACTGCTCGAGCTTTGCAGTCGTGCCCATGTTCAGTTCCTTCAAATCCAAACCAAACAACTCGACTTCTTTTTCCACTACTTATTCATTTCCAGTTGCACAGTAGCTTCCTAAAAATTTGTTTTGCCCCTGCAGGCTTTAAGAAATCCACTTCCAATATTACATTATTCTGTAGATTTTTTCCCCACAAGGAAAACCACCTTCTGATGTTTGTTTTACACTTGCACATGTAAGGTTACTTTCCCTATGCATTCACACTATTTGCTTTGGGCAGTGATCATGCTCATTACTGTGACCCCAAATACTCTATACCATTTTAAAGTTTTTCCTAAAAAAAAATTTCTGTCAAAAAACTACTTTGTGCCCTTGTATCCAATAATGCGTCTAATGGTACATTATTTAACAGAATTTGAATCACTGGGAGGGACACTTGATTTACTTTTTTTAGTGTAGTAACACTGACAGATGTGAAACAAATTATCGCTGTATCTGAGAACAGTAATAAAGCCTTGAGAAAGTTAAAAATAACCTTTTCATTTAACCAAAAATTTAGAACATAAGGGCACTTTCATGTGCTACTGTTTCCCCAACTCATAGTAATCCAAAATAAAACAGTTCAAATTAAATCAAACATAAATGGTAGTCAAGGGCTACACTATTAAGTACTAATAGAATCTAGCTCACTAACTGTACCAGAGAGTCAGAATTAGAATGTTGGCAGCAAGAAAATGCAAAGCCAAATAATTTGCAACTGTCAGTGCTAGCAGGAAACTAACACATAGTTTGCATACAATGCTGGAAGCATGTTCTCTCCTAAAATCCAGAGACCTCAGTTTAAATACTGGCTACTCCGTTGCATTCTGGAGAGGAATATGTAAAAGAGAAGTTATAGTAAAGGCTGAAATTATAAATTACTGTGTAATTAATATACGATTCCCTAGAACATGTTGTTGATCATAATCATTTTTGTACTTCTAAAGTCTGCAATTTCTCACAAAACACTATTCTAAATGGAACCAGTCTTATGACATTATGACATTGTCTGAATTAATAACTTGTAGTGTGTCCTTTCAGGATACCATTCATGATTGCATTATTGAAATCACTGTGGGAGGTCATCTTGGAGAAGGCTCACTGTATTTTATAAAAATTTCTAGAACTCTATTTAATTGTAACCAGAACATTATTCTGTGGTAAAATATAAATGGTTCTTTCTTCTATGATTGCTAGAATTCATAAAGTGAGCACAAGAGTGAAATTGGTGAAGTTAGCTTTAATTTGCATAACCTTTCCAATAACATTATTCAGTTAATTTACTACTCCAAAATATGAAGTTTTCTATGATGCCTTTTTATAAACTGTATTCAATGCAAGTCCAAAATTGAGACATCCAATATCCAGACCATCAACCAAAAGTATATTTAAAAAAAAAAAAAATAGAACTCCCTCTTACAAATTCTAGAAACTGAGAATATAATAACAAAAGTGGCAATTGTGCTGTAAATGTGATTTTTCTCCAGGCTAATTGAGATTTGTGGATGTAATTTTTAAGTACCTGCGAGCTAGGAAGTCTCATTATGACCACTAACAATGCATTGATTAATTTAGAAGTTAAACAACAAAAATCAGCATTATATTTGCAAATTTTTACAGGACTAGTTTCGATGGTTTTACTGTACCATAATCTTCAGCTGTCAAAGCACAAATTAATGAGATAAGAATGGTTGGGCAGGAGTTAAGCTTCAAAGCCCCAAATAGGCTTATTGTTTGCTCCCCTTTTGCCCTTTGACAGCTGAGGGTGATGGTTTGGTAAAACCATCGAAACTAGTCCTGTAAAAATTTGCAAATATAGCGCTGATTTTTGTTGTTTGACTTCTAGATTAATACTTGTCCGACATGTTATTCTACTTAACACGTTGACTGCCAATCACGCGCCAGCGCGTGATGTGGGGTGATGTCCCAGTAGCCAGTCACGCGCTGGCGCGGGATGTGGGGTGATGTCTCAGTAGCCAGTCACGCGCTGGCGCGGGAAAATCTTTCACTGATTATTCATTCTAAAATTCAGTTGGCATTGCATGCAGGGTTTTTCTGATGGAATTGGCATGGAGTAATGATTAGAAAGTACGTATAAATAATTGTGGTTTCGAAATTAATATTTTATTTTTTTATTAAAAAAAAGTATTGTGATATGAGTTGTTCAGATGATGATGCAAAGCCTTCGCATCCCAAAGAAAGAAAAATTCAAAATAATAAGGCTCTAACAAATGAAGAAATAGTAAATTTGTTGTCTGAATTATCAGACGAGTACCCGAGTGATTTTGGTTATAAAAGTGACAGTGACGAGGAAATCTTTCTTCCCACTCATGACCATGATATTTCGGATTCGGAAGACGATGATGATGAGGAGGATGAAGAAGAAGTCGCGCAAGAGGCTGCATGTCAGCAAGATGATTCAACTATGGTGGAAAACATAGTTTGGGAAAATGATTCTACATCTATGAAACTATTCCCTTTCATGAAATCGAAAATATTCTTGCCAAAGAATTCTTGCCCATGGCCCACGAAAATATTCTTGCATATTTTGCAAATGATGATGCACAATTCCCGCTTTATCTATAATAAGTATTCCAATGGAAATACATCGCTGTATAACTATCGTTTATCCGTGATACGAAGTTTACTGAAAGAGCCATCTGTTCTTAGTGCTCCTGTGCGTAATCAGCCTGAATCTGAACATTTGCTCAGTACACGGGAAGAAAAAAGAGCGGGAAAGATTCTAAGAAAGCAATGCAAAAGTTGCTATTCCGAAGGGAAACGTAAAGACACAATATATGTCTGCAAATTTTGTGAAGGATCTCCTGGTTACTGCTTAGATTGTGCAAAGATAATACATAAATAACATTCTAAATATGTCCTTTGTAATAATGCGATTGTGATTTTCTTGAAATAAATTCATTTGTAAGATGTATAATTGTTGTGATACAGTTTTATATAAAAATAATGCTTACTGTCACTTATTTTCTTATTTTGTTTCACTTTTTACATGTCCCGCACCAGCGCGTAATGTGGCATTTGGCGAAAAATTTGACATGTAGTGCCAATCACGCGCTGGCGCGTAATTATAAAATTCTTCAATGCAAAGCTTAAATAATACTTAGGTATCACATATTTATCTTTTATTACTATTTTTAAGTCATATTTCTTACAATAAATATGTTGGCATCTGGGTACAAACTACTTCCATGTGAGGGCATTAACTATCAATCTAACTCTAAGTGACTGGCAGTCAATGTGTTAATTAATGCATCGATTGCTATTGGCCAGGTACACGCTTTAGGCCCTTTAGTAGTTGTCAGAGTGCTATGCACTTTTTATTACCTGAAGCACAGAATTTAGACTCTGCAGATCCAAAATTCTGCTGCCCAGTGCCTCCCTAAATTCTAAAAATTTTACCAATCCTAAATTCTACTATCCAGTGCTTCTCCTAAATTCTAAAATTCCAGCCATTCCTAATTTTTGCTGCTTGGTACTTCTCTATTTCTAAAATTTTTTTGCTGTCCCTAAATTTTGACACCTGGTTGCAGCCATACATTTTACAATTGTTCTGGCCCTGTGAGGAACAGAGTTGGCATTTTTCTATCTAATCTGAACAATAAGTGAAGTTCTAATGTTGCATTTTCTGTATGTCTTCTTCTGGGCATAAACTTCTGATCTTAATGCCAAATTCCCAATGATTCTGAATCTTGGACTTCTTAATTATTAACTTATTTAAAACACTAATAGTAATCATTTCTTTGAAAGGTAATGTTCAAACTTGCTAAATGCTCTTAATACTAGTGCATTATATCTATGAATCATTTATATACTAATCCTAACTATTCTACTTCTATGATTCATTTCTTTGTTAGTAAATGAAATGCAATGATTTAAGCTACAATGTTTTATTTAATCTTATGTGTTTTATGATTTTGTGCAGATGAAGAATCCATCATCAGAAGGAGACTCTAAAACTTGTGATCAAGATATTAACAATATGTTATCTGTTACAATTGAAGAAAATCTGGATGGTACTCATTCATCTAGAGATAATCTTCACATTTCAACATCATCATCATATCTCCATGGTATATCATTTTTATATATAGATAGATATAAGATATATATTTAGTTGTCATCTTAAATTAAAATTATATTTAAATTTTATTTTGAAATTATACATCATGCATATAATTTAAAATGATAAACATATTATTTGTTATTTATATCCAGCTAATGTAATCTAGGTATTTCTTTGTTATAGCGGCCTCCAACCATATTTGGTGGTTTTAGATTTGTAGCAATATCTCAGCTATAATTTCATCAAGCTCGTAAAGCACGAATGTAAAAATAAGCAGCACAATATGTAATAATAATACTCACATGCTGTTTCCTAAGGTTAATTTTAAAAATCTGTATCATTATTTTATTGCATATAATTGTCCCAGTTAACTGCAATACTTTCACACATATTAAGCTGTCTATTACACTATTTTGTGGATGTCAACACCTCTGCTCAAGAATACATAAATCTAATAGTAGTGACAAATGATTTTCTGAAACCACTGAACCAATATCCAACATGAAGGCCCTTCTTCTTTTTTTCAGTTTTTCACATTTCACCTCAAACTGGTTTCGTTATTAACATAAAAGTTTCATGTTGTGGTCATTTTCACATACTTGTTTGTCAGGTAAAAGACATCTTGAAAAAATGATATGGCATCCACCTCAATACTTGGTAGATTAAAGATTATTAATGTCATATTCACAAAAAAGGAGCATTGAATATATTTTTAGATGAACAATACAAATTTGAAACCTCATCAAAAATGAATAATATAAGAACACGCGGTGAGAGCAAAAACAGAACACAGTAATATATGATTACATGGCGAGGTATGATTTTGTCCATTAAGCTTTGAAATGACCTTTTTAATAGTGATCACTTCCGTATCTTCATGACTCTTAATGGGATTACAGCATTGCCCAATTCCAGATCGCCACTATTTATTTATGAACAAGAAGACTGCGAATTGTTGTCACATTTAGCTATGCTCTCTAATAACATGCCAAAGAATATGCCAATCTGTGAAGGCTGTCACTGATACTCTTGTTCAAGCAGCTAAAATCTCTATTCCCATATCATCAAGGAGGCTTCCTAGATATCCCAAGCCATGGTGGAACCATGACTGTCAAGTAGCTCATAGACAGCAAAGAAAAGCCTGGGGAATTTTTCACAGGTAATCCACACTTAGCAATCTCATTTACTATAAAAAGGGAAAAGTAAATGCTCAGAAAGTGTGGTGCCAAAGATAGAGGGATACTTGATCACTTATGCATTGTCCATTACATCTTTTACCAAGCAAGTGTGTTTGGGAAAAAGGTAAAAAAGTCTCAGGTTATTATAAGCACCATGGATTCCCCATTATGGAAAAGTATGGCTTTAACATATAGCAGCAGAGAAGATATTGCTAACATCATAGGTTAGACATTTAGTGCTGTGTCAAATAGTAGTAATTATCCACCAGCATTCCTCTCAGCTAACCTTTGTTATGAGAATACATCCATCAATTTTAACTTTCCCAATACAGAAGCATATAATACTGATTTCGTTATGCTGGAGATGAAGAGAGGTCTGCCGCTAACGTCTATTACAAGCCTTGGTCATGATGACATTTGCTATGTCATGCTGAAGCATTTGTCCAATGAATCATCGAAATCTCTTCTCATTCTGTGTAACAGAATATGGAAGGAGTGTGTTTTCCCTAATGCTTGGTAAAATGTAGTAGTTAATCCCCATAGCCAAATCTAGAAAGGATTCAAGGAATCCATGAAATTATCATCATACCGTTCTTACTAGTTGCAAACTTCTGGAGAAAATGTAAAGGTCACCTTTACCATTATTTGGAAGAAAATGGTTACCTATGCCCAAGCCAAAGTGGTTCTGGAAAGACAGATCGACAACTGATAGCGTGCTTCTGCTTGAGATCACAGTGGATAATGCCTTTCTTTTAAGAGGAACCATTTAATGTCAGTTTTTCTTATCGACTTCTCAGAGATCTTTAAGCATTATGGCCTATGGGGAAAACCTTCTAACTTTCATTCACAGTTTCATGAAAGATAGGTTGTTTCAAATAAAAATTTGTGCTTTGCTGTCTAAATTCTTTTACCAAGAAGAGGGAGTGCCACAAGGCTGTGTAATAAATGTAACCCTTTTTAATGTTAAAATAAATGCAATTCTGAAGGAACTTCCTCCAACTGTATCTCGTACTTTATATGTCGATGACCTGCAGATAGCTGCCCAGGTGCAGACATGCGATGCATCTAGAGACAGCTGCAGATTTGCCAGTAACAGGATAGTTATGTGGTCAAATAAAAACTGATTCAAGTTCTAAAATCAGAAGACAGTTTATAATCGTTTTTCTGGATGAGAATGCTTCATATGGATTCAAAAATCTTCATAGAAGGCTCAGCAGTGACAATAGTGGCAGAAGTCATACACTCACGTTTGTGAAAATTGCAACACCATGAAGGACTTACGCAAGTGAGCTGAAATTTTCAGGAAATGCAAAGTAGCGCATGATATGCAAATGATTAGAATTGCAAATCCGTAGCACATGCGTATGCTGAGCAGCGCCCTCTGAACGGCTGATGGATCCGAATAAATAGACGGCTGTAGCGAGGCGTGTATGGTTATCGGTGGTTATCTGCTAGTGGTAAACGTTAACTCAATCTGTACTTATGCCTCGTCGACGAAAGAGAGCGAGATTTGAACAACTTACAGAGTTTGAACGAGGGAGAATCATCGGCCTTCGTGAAGCTGGATTGTCGTATCGTGCAGTAGCCTCTCGTGTGCAGCGTAACAGCAGCACAGTGATGCGCGTTTGGAAGCAGTGGACGGACGAGTGTCGGACAACTCGGAAATCCGGGAGTGGACCCCGAAATGTGACGTCAGCTCGCGATGATAGACACCTGGTCCGCATGGCGCGGACGGACCGTACAGCTTCCTCTAGACAATTGGCAGCACTGTGGTCAATAGCTACAGGTGTTTCATTGTGTGCTTCATCAATTCGTAGACGTCTGCTGCAGTGTGGACTGCGCGCACGGACTCCTTTATACAGGATCCCCCTAACGCACGACCATCGCCGCCTGCGGCTACAATGGGCCAATCAGCATAGAGACTGGCGTGCTGATTGGCAGCATGTCGTGTTTTCTGACGAATCCCGCTTTAATTTGTGGTACCATGATGGCCGCATTCGTGTCAGACGCTATGCCGGTGAACGCCACCTTCCGGAGTGCATTATCGAACGCCACAGTGGACGAACACCCGGAGTTATGGTCTGGGGCGCCATAGCATATCATAGACGATCTCAATTGCTACGAATTGTGGGCAATCTGAACAGCAACCGGTATATCCGTGAAGTTCTACAGCCCGAAGCTGTTCCCTTCCTTCAAAGCTTGCCAGGCGCTGTATTTCAACAGGACAATGCCCGCCCTCATACTGCTCGGATTGTTAAATCCTTCTTTGCAGCGCAGCAGGTACAGCTTCTTCCTTGGCCTGCGTGTTCCCCGGATATGTCGCCAATTGAACATGTGTAGGATGTCATTGGTCGGCGTCTTGCTCGTGATCCTCGTCCTGTTGCGTCTGCAGACGAACTTTGGGTACGCGTACAAACGATATGGAATGCTCTTCCTCAGTCAGACATTCAAACTTTGTTTGACTCCATGCCACGTCGTGTAGCAGCACTTATTGCGGCGCGTGGTGGCCACACAAAATACTGATTCTGATCTCTTGTTCTTGTTTGTTTGCTTTAAACATTTAATCATTTATTTGTACCACTACCACTCAACTGTGTATTAAATTGCATTCAATTATGACGATTCCTTCTTGGTGTTGCAATTTTCACAAACGTGAGTGTATTTCTAGTAGAATACTTGAAAAGAAACTCACCTTTTTTTCCCACGTCAGAAACCTGAAGAAAATATGTTTAAACATTTTGAATGTACTACCAAATACCTCCTGGGGTGTAGATAAAACTTCCACGCTCCAAATTTACAGATCTCTTATTTGCTGTAAACTCGATTATGGATCACTAATCTATGGATTGGCAGGGCCTTCTGTGCTCAAGAAGCTTGATCCTGTTCACCATCAAACCCTGAGTATTTGTTCAGGAACTTTCAAAACATCTGTGCAGAGTTTGTATGTGGAATTTTTCGAGCCACCTCTCCAGCTGAGATGTGAGCAATTGTCTCTTCAGCATTACTTCAAAATTCTGTCACATTCTGATCATCCAGTCAACCTTTCAGTACTTAACAACCGGTTTTACCAAGCGCATCCTTCATGTACTCTTGCTTTTGGATTACGCGTCCAACAGTGGATGCAAGAACATGACTTGGAAGACATAAAAGTTGAAGTAGTGAAGTATTTAAGGATGCACACATTGAGTTTCTCAGTATAATTTCCAACTTACCTAAATATAAGACCTAAGACCAGTGTTGTCATATACAAGCAAATTTTCTATGCACATACACAGGCTTTCAATGACTATGTTAATACAGATGGATCTAAGTCCCAGGATTACGTTGTCTTGGCCTTCATGTGCGAGAATGGTATTGAGGGTACCTTCCTTGTACCATCTTTATTGTGGAAATCGTTCCTGTATTTTTCACCCTATCCTTCATAGGTAAACAACATAGGAAAAATTTCATTATTTACACGGACTAAGTATGCTAAAAGATCCCAAATCATAAATGAATAGTACAAATCTGTTAATCGTAGAAGTGCTGAAGCTCAATATTAGATTCAAGGCCTAAGAGTGCCAGACCCTTGCAATAAAGGATCCGGTACCCTTAGGCTTGCTGGATACCAAGTTATGCTGGTATAAAAAGCAATGAACTGACAAACACCACTGCAAAATATACCTGTGGAACTTCCAGCCAACTCATCCTATTCAGATATTAACACTCTGACTGCTAGGAAAATTCTGATAAAATGGCAGGAGCTCTGTAATGTGCAGTTAACCAGTAAATTAAGAAATATAAAACCTAAAACAGAACATTGGAAATGTGCCCTAAACTGAAAGGAGCAGGTTCTTCTGACCCTACTAAGAATTGATCACACACAAGTACCTATTGATGGGCGAAACTAAACAAGTATATGCTGAATGCAGTACTATTTTAACCATTAAACACATTTTAATTGATTTTCCAATTTTTAATTGCTTTTGAAATTTATATTTTAATAATTAGGAGATTTCAACTAGAGATTTAGTTGGTGAAAAGCCTCATTCTAACATTTTAAAATTTTTAAAGGCTGTAAAGTTTTACCACTTTATTTGAATGCCCTAAATTTAATTTGTGTTGCTGAAAATCTAACTAGATTCTAGTTATATTAATATTTTCAAAATGAGTAACATCATGGTTTGATGATAAATATAAGTAAAATTTATATTGACTGTAGTTTTCTATCTGTACTTTGTGATTTTTTCATATCCTAGTTTTAAATGAATATATGTTTGATTTATATGAAAGAAATAGAAAGAATTTATATGTTAGAAATAGAAAGAATTTATATGTTAGAAATAGAAAGAATTTATATGTTAGAAATAGAAAGAATTTATATGTTTGATTTTATTGAAGGTTTTATTTAATTTTATACCTATATGCAGGACTATGGAGTTGGTAGGGAAAACGATTGACTCCGACTCCTGGAATCCAACTCCCTCATATATATGTAAACATATACACATGTGTTACAGCATATTTTTTAAATATAAAAGAAGTAATAGATGCTACAGAAAAAAAAATGATGGCATAGCAGATAATTTAAAATAATTAGAATTTATTATGAAATGGAAAAACTGGCATTAGTAATTTCTAAGAAACAGTATAGCTTCAGCAAGATATTCTTTTGATAAAGATCGTAGATCCGATTTGATAAACTTCAGAGCTGAATCTTTCCACTCTAACTTGAGTAGAAGGAAGAGCTGTTACTGTTAGGATTGTTACTGTTAGGCTTGTTAGGGTTTTACTGTTAGGCTTGTTAGGGTTTTACTGTTAGGCTTGTTAGGGTTTTACTGTTAGGCTTGTTAGGGTTGTTACTGTTAGGCTGTTACTGTTGGGGCTTTTTTAATGTTTCAGAATAGATTTGTATAAGTTCTAAAGAGGTGTCTTGCAGTAACAATCATATTTCTCTATTTCTTCAAGGGCTGTTACAAATCTTGTCTGTGTTTTTTCATTTTTATATCTAAAGGCTCTTGGTTCTTTATTTTCATTCGCATTGCATTAGTCTTATCAGTTTTTTTTTAATATTTCTCAAAATCTAATTCATCGTTGGAAGAGGATGTTAGAGACTCATTTGCAATGCCTGCCGTCCAACTGTCCTGATTTGAATACTCCAACTGTTTTGGGAATAATTTCATTGTTAGTGAAAGTTCGCAGATGGCTTTCTTTACTTTTTGAATTTGTTTGTCATCCAACAAAATTTGGTGTTTTGGATCTACATACATTGAACCCAGCAAGATCTCATTATGTAGCAATATTTCTTAATATATATAGTCCATAAATAAAAATAACTCAATTTGTTATTAATTTTTTCCAGTTTACTTTAATTTCATTTCAAATTCAAACGATGTAATGAAAACTGGAGTCAGAGTCAACGTGTTTTTAGTGACTCCAGCTCCGACTGCTTTTACCCCAAAATCTACCTGACTCCAGTTCCAATTCCACAGCCTTGCCTATATGTAACTTTGTGTTAAATTTCTACTTGTGAGTATGTACTGAAAGGTAAATGTCTCTTTGATTTTCTTATTTTAAATTTTCAAAATACACGGCATTTGTTTGGCGCAATCTAACGTCTGTGAGTTTTGTTCCAAAAAAACCCCCCAATCAACCCTTAGAAAGTCCTCCACAAAGGCGTCTCTCTCCTTAGGCAGACAGCCTTTGTGTGCTTTACCGTAATCAAGTAAATCAAGTAAACTTTAAA
>KK112617.1:57612-69273 GCA_000611955.2 Stegodyphus mimosarum | reverse complement strand
TATTGTGGTAAACAACATATGTGTGTTCAAATTTATCTCATTATTTCTTGATAATTTACTAAGTTACTAACTAATTTACTAAAAAATACATGAAGAAGAATACAAGAAGGCACAAGATAGATACAGGAGATACAAGAAGATACAAGATACTTACTAAGAAATACAAGTTATTCATTCTTATACCTGCCCAGATTAACAAATTACCTCTTCTATATGAGTATCTTTCCAGAATGTTTTGTGATATGATACTGAATTTCAGGATGTCTCTATAGAATAAGTCATCAAGATTAATTCTGGAGATTTATGCTGTCTGTGGTCTTAGGCAGAAAAATCTGGAATTAGACGCTATGCAAGTGTGACCTATGTTGGGTACTACTTTGATTTAAAAAAGAGTTCATCAACTGCAGTTGCGATCTTCAGATATTTTCCCTATGATAAAAAATTTATAATTATACTACAATGTATAATCTCTGAGGGCCGGAGCTGAGCTTTTTGTTGCCGGTGAAATCTTTATATTTCTTGAATTCTGGCATCTGTTACCACTGTAAATTCTAAAATTTTGCCACCCCTAAATTCTTCTGCCTGGTGCAACTGCATGGGTTGCACCAGCTCTTGTGCCGGCCCTGAACTTACTATGGTGGCCTGTCTTTATATGGCCTCCAGATCCTGGAACTCTTTTCATTACTTATATATTCATGTGATTTTTCAAACTTTGCAATAGATGTGTTAGTTACTTTCTTTAAAACTATTAAACATTCTGCACTTACGCAATAAATCATTTATTCGCGCCTTATTTACACATCACTGAAATGGTGCAACTAAAAACAGAAGATTACTATGCGCGCTTCATAAACATGTTATCGTTGAACGCAGCTTCCATCATAATAATCTCTCGTTGCCATTCGGGGGAAAATAAAATATTTTTAAAAAAATCAATGCATTGCGTTTACATTCGGGCATCCTGACTTAGTTACGACCTTGGAACATCAAGAACTTAACAAAATTATATTTATAATAGTAAAATTTAGAGTTCAAAAGCCTTTAATTGTCATATAGACTCACTATCCTTTTCTATTCTTTTTCCGTATCCTAGTTTTAGTAATATGTAGCGTCTTCTTATCATTATCAGCAACAGTAATGTCATCACCATCTTCATCGTTCTTCTCTGATTCAGCTTGACACTGCCATGATTTCAATTGGCTCACGTGAACTGTCATACTAAAGAAACGCACTTTCACCTTCTCTTCTAATTGAGTCACTCTTATTAGGTATCTCTTGGTAAAATGTCTGTAACTACCTTTGGTTGTGTTTTGGTCGATTCTCCAGTTGATTTAGGTACTCTTCTCATAACTATTATTTCTCATTCGAATATTAAAGAATTGCTTTTTTTTCTTGTCATAATTTGCTTTATTTTCATCTGTGCATCTTCAATTCTCTTTCTAGCTTCATTCTGTAAGATTACTGGATCCTCCTATTCATTTGTGCCTTCGTCTGTAATCATCCTCATCAGTCTGTCGTTGAATTTTGGTGAATAATCATGAAGCATTTTGAAAGGAGTTTTATTTGTAGTCTTATTTATCATATTGTTTAAATTCCTTTTGCATTCCTTAATCTTTTTGTCCCAATCCCTATGATTTGGAGTTTCCATATTCATTTTAATCGTAGCCAAAATTGTTCAATTTGCTCTTTCCACCATTCCATTACCACTTGGATGTTGAGTTGAAGTGAGCGTATGACTGATTCTAGTATTTTTGCAGTACTCTCAAAATTCCTTCGCTGTGAGGCATGTTCCTCTATCGCTGATAATTTTTTCTGGTAACCCAAAATCATCTACAAAACTCTTCAATGCAACTAACACATACTTGGTTACAGTACTTTTCATAGGATATAAACGTGTAAATCTTGTAAAATTATCAATTATTACAAATAATTCTGTATTTCCTCTTGAACTTTTTACGAATTCTCCTAAATGACCTACATGTATGATTGCAAAAGGTCTTCTACCAGGTCTAATTGGATGCAGTACTCCTTGTTTCTTACCACTAGGCACTTTATTTACTAGGCATTAACAACACATCCAAATGTGATGCATATCATATTGTCTCATTCCTTTACACCAGTATGACTCCTTGATTTTGGTAACAGTTCTATCTGCTGAAACATATCCCAAAAGATCATGAAATTTTACTACAATACCTTTTCTCATCAACTTAGGTATGACGTATAACAATTTCTCCTTTTCCCAATCTTTTACTTTACGAAACAATCGATTATTCTTCAAGACATAATTTTCAGTTACATATTTCTCTGCATTCATTCTATCATTTATCTTTTTCTTTAAAATCTCTATTAATTTACGTAATTCTAGATCTGAATGCTGAATCATAAGAATTTGTTCATCTATTGTTAGCGTTAAATAAACTTCCAAGTTGTTCTCAATTATAGAGTCTAAGGTTTCTTCTGGCTGATCAACTGGCAATCGGCTTAATGCATCTACATGACTCATTTTTTTACCTTGTCTGTGCTTTATTTCAAGATCGTATCCCTGGATCAGATTACTCCACCTTGCTATCTGAGGATTTGAAGTTTTCTTAGCATTTGAATAAACTAAAACTTGGCAGTCTGTAATTATCGTAAAATGAATTCCAATCAAGAATTGTCAAAGTCCAAACTATAGCCATTAATTCCAATTTGCTTGAATGATAATTATTTTCTGTTTCTGTTGTTACTTACACAATAAACTAAATGTCACTTTTTATCTTTACCTTTTTGCAACAGCATTCTTGCCAGCCCCTTGCTGCTCATGTCTGAGTGCACTTCAGTTTGTGCTTCCGGATTATATAATGCTAGTACTGGTTCGTTAGTTAAATGGTCTTTTAGAGTATTGAATGCTTCTTGCTGATCTTTATTCCAATGAAATACTTCATCTTTCCTTGTCAGTCTCGTTAACGGCTTAGCTTTCTCTGAATATTTTGGTACAAACCTTCTAAAAAAATTGTAAGACCTAAAAATTGTTTAATTTCATGTTCATCAGTTGGTTTTGGAAAGTTTAATATGACTCGTACTTTTCTTGGTCCAGGTTGTATACCATTTGGTTTTATTAGAAATCCGAAGTACTCAACTTCATTTTTTCCAAATTCACATTTTGTCAGTTTCAGTGTCAGCTTTGCTTCTCTCAATCTATCAAACACTTTTCTAAGTTTTTCCATCATTGCTTTCCAAGATTTATCTGGAATTAATATGTCATCCAAATAACATAATACTTCTTTTCTAAGTAATGGACCTAAAACTTGATTCATAAGTCTCTGAAATTCTGCAGGAGCGTTAGTTAACCCAAAGATCATACTTTCAAACTGACCAGTATCGTCTGGAGTGATGAAAGCTGGTTTCAGTTTCACTTCTTCAGTTAAAGAAATCTGTAGATATCCATGAGCTAAGTCCACTGTAGTGAAAATTTTACATTTGCTAAGGCATTCAAGAAGATCATCTATCCTAGGGAGTAGAAATTTATCTTTAACAGTTTGCGAATTCAGCTTTCTGTAATTACCACTAATCGTAGTTCATCTGCCCATTTCCTTACGAGTAAAACTGGGCTGGCATATGGAAATCTTGTTTCAGTAACAATTCCATATTTTTTCCATTCATTTATTATCTTCTTCATAGAAGCATGCTCCTTGGCATTGGTTTTATATGGCTTCATGCAAAGAGTCTTTCTTACTCCCTTCAATTTCTTTAATATCCCTCTTTGTTACGTTTGTACACCCTAATTCCTCCATATTTAATGCAAAACAATCTCGATACTCATTTATCAAATCTAAAACTTCCTGTTATCTCTCTGGCATAATATTGTTATTAACTTTAATTTCTTCTAAAGTAATCAGTCTCTTAAACTTTTTTATTTCATTTATTATCATTATTGCTTTTTGATTTGAATTTTCAGTTTTCTGATTTGGACTTGATTCAACTAATTCTGCTACTTCTGCTCTAGCGATGATACACTGATTCTCTTTCAAAATTAATTTTCAATCACTGTAGTTAGTGACTGGTATCATTGTTTCTCCATATATTACTTCCAATAATGACCCCAACTCATCCTCTGATCCACTTATTAAAACATAACCATTATTTATTTCATGAAATTAACCATATTACTTTCGATTTCAAATTCTTGGGTAGCTCTCAGTTTAATTCGCAGAGTGTTGATGTCATTCTGTAATTGTGAAAATGGACAACCATTAGCATAGCGTATGTGCAAGGTATTACCTATCTTGGCATATGCAATATGTGGTAAATCAATCCATATTCAACCAACTAATAAGTTGCATGGTTGTGTTTCATCTTCTACAATTAGAACTGTAATGTCCTTTCATTCCACATTATCAATCTCTAAATTAACAGTTACTTTTGTCAGTGTTCTAGCGGCTGATTTACTCTGGTTTCCAAAGCCAAACAATTCCTCCACATCAGGCTTTATAATAAGATTCAGTTTCTTTACCACAGACTGTTTCTATAAACACGAACTGGAACCCGTATCTATGATTGGAGTAATTTCTTCTCCATTATTGATGTGAGCATATTTTAAATATACAGTTGGTGAAATACCTGAGTTCTGGTTCACGGATAAACTATTTTTAACATTTGTTAAGTCTGAACTCTTAAACGTACACTTTTTAAATGTATGACCCCTTTCATTACATTTCTTGCAAATAATTTCTTTTTTAGGTTGAGGACAATCCGTCGTTATAAGTCCATAATCATTACAGTTGAAGCATTGCGGCTCACCCTTTTCATTGCATATACCAGAATTATATTCTCTTTTCTTTTCATCTATTTTATAAAATTTATCTCCCAAATTGTATTTATTATCAAAACTGTTTTTAAAACCCACTTTGAAATTACTATCTGTCTGCACAGAATTGTTAACATTTCTTGGTCTTGAATACCAATTATAGGATGCCTCATAAAATTTAGAACCCAATTTATGCTTAAGATTATGCCTAAAAGTTTTATTTTCTACTTGAAGTACTATCATCCCTGCCCGAATATTTTCATATTCATCTAGTTTTTCAGCCAACTCTTCAGGATTAATGAATTTAGACCAGTCATCAATGAAATGATCTCGTATAGCAGCGGGGACCCTTTTCATTAATTGGTCAGCAATAATAAGCTATTTTAAAGAGTCGAAATCTGTCACATTTAATCCAGCAAGCCATCCTTCAAAATAATTTTTAATTCAAACATGAAGTCCCTCCACGTATTACGCAGCGTTTTAATATGATCAATGAACTTTTGCTGAAACTGATCAGCACTTAACTTAAATTTTCTCAATAGCAGTTGTTTAACGTGCTTATAGTCGTTAGCTTTTCCTTCTGGTTCATGGGCAATTAATTGAGGTATTTCATAAGGCAATAGACCCAACAGCTGAGAAACCCAATTTTGTTCTTCCAACTCAATATGTCATGCCTGTCTCTCAAATAAGACTAAATAAAAACTTATATCACCTTCACTCAATTCATACTTATGCATTAATTTACTCACATCACAAAAATTACTTCTACTAACATTGGAAGGAACAGAATCATTGCATTGCTACTTCTGATTCCCGCTTCTACTTTCAACTTTTCGAGTTCAAATGTTATTTCTTTTTCTAAAATTTCCAACTTTTCCCTGTTTAAACGATCATTTATAATTCTATTTTGTATTTGTTTAGTAAATTCTTCGTTATAATTCTTACTAGTCAAAATCATATCCCTTAAGCCCACAATTTTAATATCAGAAGGAACATCTACGTCAAGTTCTAAGGCAAGTTCTTTAAAGTCATATTTCTTGCCCTTTGCCAAATAAGCCATCTCAGACTTCAATTTTCAAATAATAATACAAGAATTGTACTTAGTGCTTTCCGTTTAATACTAGACATAATATAAACAGTTTATAAATGCACGTACCTTTCTACTTCCGTTTTTGGTGAGATTCCAAATTTTTGCTGAACTTACATCAAGGCAATACGTTATTAAATCCTTAGTAATAATCCCTGTCAGTCCCACTTCTGAGATGTTAGTTACTTTCTTTTAAACTATTAAACATTCTGCACTTACGCAATAAATCATTTATTCGCACCTTATTTACATATCATTGAAATGGTACAACTAAAAATACAAGATTACTATGCGTGCTTCATAAACATGTTATCGTTCATCTCAGCTTCCATCATAATAATCTTTCGTTGCGGCTTGGGGGAAAATAAAATATTTTTAAAAAATCAATGCATTGCATTTACAGATGCTTTGTTTCAACTGCAGAGTTACTGCTTATGCAAAGTTCTTTTGTGTGTTTGATCAACACCACATTGTGTATATCATATATAAATTTTGTAGTATAATTCCATATGTTAAGTATGATGCAGTGAATTTTCCTTTTGTTACTTACTTTTTAGAGTTGTGTATTTCTAATCTAAATATTTCTGTTTTTATTCAGCAGCACAGTAATAATTCCAATCTGGAATCAAACCGTGGATCTCTTACTGTATATGAAGTTGCCTTATTGCATTAAGCCTCTAGAGCACCTTTTGTTCCTTCTCCTAAATTTCTTATTTATGTGTTACTGAATTACTCTTAAAAGAGTATATGATGAATGGTGTAAACATCTTTTAAATTAAAGTTTCATAAAAGTAGTTATGCAATTTAAATTCTTAAACCTCCGCCTCTTTTTTTATTATGAATATTGTAGTTTTGCTGGTAGTGTATGTTTAAAGATTGTATTACACAAAAAAATAAATTTCCTTTTTTAGCAAAATCTGAGGATTTCAAATGGACTCATGAGTCAATAATGTTAATGTGCTCATTATACTTGGCCAGGAAAGAGCAGTTTCTTTCAGGTACAGTTAAAAAAAGAGACTTGTGGACTGACATTGCACAAGAAATGAATAGAGAGGGATTTTCAGTTGCATGTAATGTTTGTGAAAAGAAGTGGCATAACCTCATTGCAACATATAAGAAAGTCTCCATGTATAGCCGAAAAAAAACATGGCCATACTTACAGTTCTTCAAAAGAATTGTAGAAGATCAAGCTCTTCAGGCTGCATCTACTGGTCTTTCGGAACATAACCACTTGTCTAATGATTACTCCAAGGTATGTTTATCATTAACTGCAATGATTGCAATTAAAAGTGCAGCACCAGGAAGGAAAAGGGATGTAAAAGAAATTTTATTGAAGATACAGCCTGTGATGCAAGAATAAAATGATTACAAGGTAATCATTATTTTTGTGGCTATGATAGGCAGCAGGAACAATAGCTATGTAAATTGACTTAGGAAAGATGAGATTTCAGATATGCTTTTGGAGTATGTTGATCTATTTATTCTTTATATTGCCAAATTTCATCTGTTATAACATAGAGTGCTGTACTAGTACTTGTATAGTTATGGACTAGACATGTTCTGTTACTAACAAATCTAGTGAATGTGGAATGTGTAAGCTACAGCCGTAGTGGCCAGTTGTGAATTACATGCTGACTGATATTGACAGAGATTGTGTGTTTATATATTATTGGGTATTGTCGTGATGTTAAATCACCCAAGATGTTCTCAAAGCTTAACCCTATACTGATAGCTATCCAGGTAATGCACACAAAGCTTATATGCATTACTCTTTGGAATAGCTAGTGATATGTCATTAAGCAGCATTAGAGCTCATTGGCAATCCATATTTTAGCACTATGCAAAAGTTATAAGCATCATGTATCTCATGGTGAACTTTATTATGACTCTATTAGACATAGATTTCTTTCTCATCATACTGCATAATGAAGCTGAATTCCTTTAAAAAAAATAATGTTGGAAAGTATTTCCCCTCTAAAAAGAGGGAAAATACTTTCCAACATTATTTTTTTCCAGTGCACCCTCCGAGTTGTAATTGGAAAACATGTCTGACTAGAAAATGGGAAGTCCAGAGTTTGAATCACAGCAAGTACAATGATGATTCTTCATATTTCTTAGCTTCAAAAAATTCTAAATCTCTCTGCAGTGATGCCAAAACTAAGAAAACGAAAAAGTGGTGGATGATACTTTGTCACCACCAGGATTTGGCGATTAGATTTCCCAGTCACCCTTTAAGAAGGGGGGTATTTAAAGTATTTTCTTTCTGCTTACTTCAGGCTTTTGTGGTATAAATGGGAAACAAATCCAGCTAGCAGTTGGAAGGTCCAGACTTCAAATCCTGGTGACTGCACTGCCCATTTTTCATGTCTCCTTCTCTGAAATAAAAAGCTAATGACTGTACAGTGTGGTGTGAGTTACAAATCCATGTATGATATTCATGGTACCACTGCAATCACAGATACTTGTTTTGCTGAGTTAAAATTTGAAACAGTACTTCCCCTATAAAAACTGCCTTATTGCTGCAAACAGTATCTCACTATGCCTATGAAATACTCGTTACTATCCATATCACATTGTTGATCTGAAATGCAAGTCTGGTGTAGCTGTATATACACTCGCGTTTGTGAAAATTGCAACACCAAGAAGGAATCGTCATAATTGAATGAAATTTAATACACAGTTGAGTGGTAGTGGTACAAATAAATGATTAAATGTTCAAAGCAAACAAACAAGAACAAGAGATCAGAATCAGTATTTTGTGTGGCCACCACGCGCCGCAATAAGTGCTGCTACACGACGTGGCATGGAGTCAAACAAAGTTTGAATGTCTGACTGAGGAAGAGCATTCCATATCGTTTGTACGCGTACCCAAAGTTCGTCTGCAGACGCAACAGGACGAGGATCACGAGCAAGACGCCGACCAATGACATCCCACACATGTTCAATTGGCGACATATCCGGGGAACACGCAGGCCAAGGAAGAAGCTGTACCTGCTGCGCTGCAAAGAAGGATTTAACAATCCGAGCAGTATGAGGGCGGGCATTGTCCTGTTGAAATACAGCGCCTGGCAAGCTTTGAAGGAAGGGAACAGCTTCGGGCTGTAGAACTTCACGGATATACCGGTTGCTGTTCAGATTGCCCACAATTCGTAGCAATTGAGATCGTCTATGATATGCTATGGCGCCCCAGACCATAACTCCGGGTGTTCGTCCACTGTGGCGTTCGATAATGCACTCCGGAAGGTGGCGTTCACCGGCATAGCGTCTGACACGAATGCGGCCATCATGGTACCACAAATTAAAGCGGGATTCGTCAGAAAACACGACATGCTGCCAATCAGCACGCCAGTCTCTATGCTGATTGGCCCATTGTAGCCGCAGGCGGCGATGGTCGTGCGTTAGGGGGATCCTGTATAAAGGAGTCCGTGCGCGCAGTCCACACTGCAGCAGACGTCTACGAATTGATGAAGCACACAATGAAACACCTGTAGCTATTGACCACAGTGCTGCCAATTGTCTAGAGGAAGCTGTACGGTCCGTCCGCGCCATGCGGACCAGGTGTCTATCATCGCGAGCTGACGTCACATTTCGGGGTCCACTCCCGGATTTCCGAGTTGTCCGACACTCGTCCGTCCACTGCTTCCAAACGCGCATCACTGTGCTGCTGTTACGCTGCACACGAGAGGCTACTGCACGATACGACAATCCAGCTTCACGAAGGCCGATGATTCTCCCTCGTTCAAACTCTGTAAGTTGTTCAAATCTCGCTCTCTTTCGTCGACGAGGCATAAGTACAGATTGAGTTAACGTTTACCACTAGCAGATAACCACCGATAACCATACACGCCTTGCTACAGCCATCTATTTATTCGGATCCATCAGCCGTTCAGAGGGCGCTGCTCAGCATACGCATGTGCTACGGATTTGCAATTCTAATCATTTGTATATCATGCGCTACTTTGCATTTCCTGAAAATTTCAGCTCACTCGCGTAAGTCCTTCATGGTGTTGCAATTTTCACAAACGTGAGTGTATATTAGATATTTGTCCTCTCTGTTTTTAGATATGTTGATAGCTCATCTTTCTTCATTCTAGTATAAGTATCAGTTCCAGTATCATCAGTTTAAGTATCAGTTTCTTCTGCCTTCTTGAAATCTACTGTTTTTCCTTCGTAAGATTGATGCTGTCTAATTTGCATATTCTTTTATAAGGTACACTGAGTCCTTTTAGGATCATGATTTGAGAGGGAACTAGTCCTCTTATGCTAAATGTATGTGACCTTTCTGTATATCGCTTACAAAGACACTGTTGTCACACATGATTTTCTCTTCTGTTATGCTGTCATGATTTGCATCATCGTTTTCCAATGTGAATGGCACTGGTGGATGCTACAGAGATCTGGAGAAAAGGCATTACTGGTGTCAGGGACTACAGAAAGACACTGAGGAACAGACAGCTAATAAAAATGAGTTGCAAAATTTAGCAACTTTAATATTTTTAAACAAATATTTAAATTTTCACTTGATTATGTACTTGATTACAGTCATACATCTTTATGAAATTAGTACCTAATCATATCAATCAGATCTCCATATATGTTAGTCTAAGCTGTACATATTTGGGGTTCTTTTCATTTTTATTTGAAAGAAATGCATAAACTTTAAGTTACTTGTTATTCTAAAATTTTAAAAACAAGAGCATACACTGGTATACAAAATTTAAAGATGTGACAGTTTTTACAATGTTTGTGTTTGCTGAAGAGAAAAGTTGTGAAGCAGCTATTGAATTATAGTGGCTTATTCTTCTTGTGTCAATTTCAATTGCAGAATTGTTGCTGTCTGCTGGTCATGTACTTCCAAACATCTCCTAAGAAGGCCTGCATGTGTTCTGTGGAATTTATGACCTGAGACCTTGCAGGCCAATCTATGCATTGAATTCCATCACTCTTCAAAGCTCTCTGACAGCTAATGTTTGATGAGGTGTAGTGTTGTTATCCATGAAGAGGACGTATGGACCTACAGGAGCTCTAAGCAGAAGTACGTGAGGCAAAAGAATCTCAGTACAAAAGCATGCATGAGTGACCGAATTTCCTTGGAAGATGTAGAAGTCAGTATGGCTCTCAAGCCTGATACACCCCAAATGAGAACTCGGCACCTCCGAAATACCCCTTTCAATGATATTGGAGGGGTAATTGTGTGTTTTATTCTCTCTGTGTATATATATATATATAATCCATAATCACTTGTCAGACTAAATTGACTCAGTAAGACAACACTAGACCTCACTCCTGTTGCAGCCAGTTCTTAGGTTCCCAGCACCATGCAGAAACTAGCATCTCTGATAAGCAGGCATTAAGGCACACATTGTACTGGTTATCATGCATATAGACTACGTTTGTGCAGCCTCCTGTGCATGATAAAATGGGATATCAGACATTCAATAGTCTGTTACATTCTCGCCTGGAAATCGATGTGCCAATCATCTGCCGCTGTTGTTACTCATGGACAATCACTGCTAAATGCTCAGACAGTTGTTCCTGACATTTGAAATGTGTTTCAGATTCATGAAACAGTGCTATGAGCAATTCTGAACTCATCTGCCATACTTTGACCTTCTTCCAACATTCCAATAATGTGACCTTATAAAGTCATTTAAATGATGTCTCCTGGATTGCCTATTGGCCTATTGCACAGTAGTAGCAACTCAACACCATTGAAATCATTGTATACTGCACACTAGCTTTCATCGAATTGCTGAACATATGCAGCCTGTATGTTTTATTCTGT
>KK112617.1:28132-46898 GCA_000611955.2 Stegodyphus mimosarum | reverse complement strand
GTTGTTCAAATCTCGCTCTCTTTCGTCGACGAGGCATAAGTACAGATTGAGTTAACGTTTACCACTAGCAGATAACCACCGATAACCATACACGCCTCGCTACAGCCGTCTATTTATTCGGATCCATCAGCCGTTCAGAGGGCGCTGCTCAGCATACGCATGCGCTATGGATTTGCAATTCTAATCTTTTGCATATCATGCGCTACTTTGCATTTCCTGAAAATTTCAGCTCACTCGCGTAAGTCCTTCATGGTGTTGCAATTTTCACAAACGTGAGTATACATTACAGAACAGTGATCTAATATACATAATGTACACCATTCAATAATATATTTATAAAATTCAGTTATAAGTAATCCACACTTTCTATTTTTTAGGATTTTTCCAAAAATGCAGTTAATTCAAGGTATTCTGATACAAATGGATCTCTTTGTTCCTCTAGTGAAACTGATCAACGTGGGCAAGCAGTTCACAGGTCTAAAATAAGTTAGTGTCTATATTTTATGTTTTACTTTCTTTTAAAGAATAGCTCAACTTAAACAGAATATTGCCACTATAAGAACCCAGGTTTGGAGAAAAAGCATAATTTATCTATTAGAATGCATAATTAGTTAATAAAGCAGTTAATTTCATTTCTTTTCATTTCAACATTAGTATAAATTATACACTAATTAAAACTACATTTATTTACCAGTTAATGTGTGTATTTTAAACTTGCTTTGTTTGTTGGTTTGATTCCCATGAAGTACTGGGTCGTACAAAAATTTCTGATTTTTTATATCATAGCACATTTTTTCATTATTTTGTTATTTCTGATAAGGAGTTATCTTGATCAAAATGGATGTTTAAATACAGTCTTTTTCTGCTCAAGTTGCATAATTTTAGCATCCCCCCTAAGTGCAGTGCTAAGAATGGAAAAAAGTTCATTTTCATCATATGCTCTTTAATTTTAAAAAAAAGAAAAAAATGTTAGCCATACTGCCCATAAAATTTTTACTTTTATGTGAACAAAGTGCTGTTTCTGATGATGAAGTGGTTTGAGAAGTTTAAATGCAAAAATTTTAGCCTCGGAAACGATGCCTGCTCTAGGCGACAATTCTTTGTAAACAAGGCCCTGTCAACAGAAGTTATCACTGAAAATTTATCTTATACAGTTCATGAACTATCAGAGAGCCTAAACATTGTGAAAAATAAAGTATATGATTATTTGAAGAATAATTGTGTAAGCTGCTATAAAACTACAAAATCATGGTGTAAGCCAAAAGAACCATCTTTAATAACATCGAGAGAGGTGCCACATTCCAAAGAGTGTATGGTAGTGTCCCAAACAGCGTATACTTTGTGCATAGTAGTAGGATTAAAGGAATTGTATGCTGTGAATTAATATCATCCAATCAGATAAAATCTGAAAAACACTGTTCCGAAACGGCAGTTTTGAAAGAAATTGAAGCAAATTCTCCTTAACTGACCGTTTGCCAATGTGTTATTTTGCATCATGACAATGCTCAACCCTACATTCCGATGAATGTCAAAAAGTATTTGAGTATGGGTGTGATGTTTTGTATCACCCCTTCCGAATTTACCAGACCTTGTCCCCTTGGATTTTCATCTCAGGCCAATTCAAAATTCCCTGAATGGCCTGGAAATCAGTGCTATTAAGATTCTCAAATAGCATCTCAATAACTGCATTATGAATAAACCTAACATCTTTTTTTAAAAAAGGACTTTTCCACCTACCAGAGAGATTGCCAAAAGTCATTTAGCAAAACTGTGCATATGTAATCAAAGATTTTTTATGTACTGCTTCATTTGTATTTATCACCTAAAACCTACAAAACTTTTCGAATGACACAATATAAACTCTATGTGCGTATACTTTCTCTATGTTTTCCTTTAAATGCTGCTTGAAAGGAGGAACAGTTAAAATATTTTATTCCAGCAAAAATGCACGATTATGGCAGTCCTCAAGTTCATTTCATGTACTATATCCAAAAATCTCTCTCTTGAAAACACAGTTGTGAAACTTATTAAAGCCATTCCATAAATTTTGAAATATGTTTATAGTAATATTTAAAAGATGAATTTGAAATATGTGTACAGCATATGTAATCTATTATTACTATAAACATATTTCTATGGTAAGAGTTTGGAAGGAAGAAATCAGTTCTTAAAAGAATCCTTAGACCTACACTGTTTCCATTGTTAATTAATTGTGTTAATCCTGCTGTATGTGGAGCTGAGAGAAGGTAGTGAAGATTGCCAGTAGTTTTTGTAGTATAGCATTTTTGGAGTGCTGGTTTTATGCGATCTCCAAATAGCGCAGTAATAATTACATTCAGTGCATTTTTTAATCTGTAGGTTTTATTTAAAAAAAAAATAAACTGTATGGTCATCAGGACTATTTCCTTCAAGAATTCTTTCAGAGTAGAATACATTTTATGCAGCGTAGTTAAAAAATTTTCAAATTCTAATCTAAAAAGATCAGACATTATTTTACCTGATTTATTTAATTTTAAATGCGCATTATTAGAGTTAGGATTACTATATTATTACTGCAATGGACACAATATCCTTTTACAGAAAATATTCTTTTAATACATCAATATACATAACAGCAGTTTGTTTAAATTACTAAAGGGGGTGTTTTATAGATTGTTCGGCACCTAACAAAGCAAATCTATATTCTCGTGTGAAACTCATCACCGACTATGATTTCTTCCTACCTCCCACTCACTATATTTGGAATTCCATCCTGTAATGCAGTGAATGCTTCAGCAGTAGTTAAATACATCCCTCCCCAAAAAAGGAATCTGTACATGTTTTCCATAATTGCAGTAAATATTACTGCAAGAATTCAGAGCTCCTCAGTTGTGCTGTATGAAAGTATTTTAACTAAATATACACACATTAAATCAACAAAAAAAAGATCGAGCTCACTTCGAATATTTGTTGATTATTAAATGCATTCGAAAATAAAACCTTGATGTCTATGTGAGAAATAACACCGATTTTCTTATGCTTTAAATTGCAAATATACTATATGTAAATCTTGTTGCATGTATTTAATAATTTTTCCATTGCTAGCAATTCTTTCTTTTTAAAAGCACGATTTAACAGATATTCTTAACACGTTGACTGCCAATCACGCGCCAGCGCGTGATTTCGGGTGATGTCTCAGTAGCCAGTCACGCGTTGGCGCGGGATGTGGGGTGATGTCTCAGTAGCCAGTCACGCGCTGGCGCGGGAAAATCCTTCACTGATTATTCATTCTCCAGTTCAGTTGGCATTGCATGCAGGGTTTTTCTGATGGAATTGGCATGGAGTAATGATTAGAAAGTACGTATAAATAATTGTGGTTTTGAAATTAATATTTTATTTTTTTATTAAAAAAGTATTGTGATATGAGTTGTTCAGATGATGGTGCAGGGCCTTCGTGTCCCAAAAGAAGAAAAATTCAAAATAATAAGGCTCTAACAAATGAAGAAATAGTAAATTTGTTGGCTGAATTATCAGACGAGTACCCGAGTGATTTTAGTTATAATAGTGACAGTGACGAGGATTTCTTTCCTCCCACTCATGGCCATGATATTTCGGATTCTGATGATGATGATGATGATGAAGGAGTCGTGCAAGAGGCTGCATGTCAGAAAGATGATTCAACTATGGTGGAAAACATAGTTTGGAAAAATGATTCTACATCTATGAAACAATTCCCTTTCATGAAATCTGAGTGTTTGCTCCAATCTGTTTCAGGTAACAATCCTATAGATTTCTTTTGCCATTTTCTTACTGACGATATCTTGGAGCAAACTGTTGCTGAAACGAATGATTATGCTCAGAAAGTACTATTGAACCGTGAAAAAAAGAAATATTCTCTCATCAATGACTGGACGGACACCACAAAAGAGGAACTCTTGATATTTGTGGGATTAATTTTACATATGGGAACTATACGAATGAAGCGTATACAAGATTATTGAAAAGCAGATTCACTGTTTGGTTTACGTGCATTTGCAGAAAATATGAGCAGGAATCGGTTTCTGTTGTTATTGAGGGCATTGCACTTCGCAAAAATCCCGGAACAGAATACAGAACCTCCAAAGGCCCGACTGTATAAAATAAGAAATATGAAAATTCATTCAACTCACGAGTATCTCAAATGTACTATCCAGGACGAGAGCTTAGTTTAGATGAATCCATGATATTGTGGCGTTGACGGCTTGTATTCAGACAGTACATACCGAATAAACGCCATAAATATGGTATCAAGTTATGCATGGTCACAACCTGTCATGGTATGATTCTCAAATTTATGGTGTATACAGGTATGTTGGATGATTCTGGTGGGAAATATCATTCACAAAAAGTCGTCATGAATTTACTTGATGGAATGCTCGATCTAGGGCATAGTGTATTTATGGACAATTATTATAACAGTTATGAGCTCGCAAAATGTCTCGCTGACAGAAAAAACCATTGCACTGGGGCAATAAAAAAATCAGGAAGACATTTCCAAAAGAGGTAAACGAAAAAAAAACTGAAGAAAGGGAAAACTGTAGCAAAGTATGCTAATGGTGTGATGATTGCAAAGTGATTGCGAAGATGATTGCAAAGGATAAGAGACGTCACTTACATTTCCAATGAATATAAGAATGATATGATGGAAAAGGCAAACAAAAGAGGGGAAATTAAATCGAAACCTCTACCTGTAATTCAATATAATAAATTTATGGCAGGTATTGATAAGAAAGATCAGATGCTTGCCTATTATCCTTGTGAGAGAAAAACAATTAGGTGGCCCACGAAAATATTCTTGCATATTTTGCAAATGATGATGCACAATTCCCACTTTATCTATAAGTATTCCAATGGAAATACATCGCTGTATAACTATCGTTTATCCGTGATATGAAGTTTACTGAAAGAGCCATCTGTTCTTAGTGCTCCTGTGTGTAATCAGTCTGAATCTGAACATTTGCTGAGTACACGGGAAAGAAAAAAGAGCCGGAAAGATTCTAAGAAAGCAATGCAAAAGTTGCTATTCCGAAGGGAAACGTAAAGACACAATATATGTCTGCAAATTTTGTGAAGGATTTCCTGGTTACTGCTTAGATTGTTCAAAGATAATACATAAATAACATTCTAAATGTATCCTTTGCAATAATGCGATTGTGATTTTCTTGAAATAAATTCATTTGTAATATGTATAATTGTTGTGATACAGTTTTATATAAAAATAATGCTTACTGTCACTTATTTTTCTTATTGATTCATTTTTACGTGTCCCACACCAGCGCGTATGTGGCATTTGGCGAAAAATTTGACATGTAGTGCCAATCACGCGCTGGCGCAGAATTATAAAATTCTTCTATGAAAAGCTTAAATAATACTTAGGTATCACATATTTATCTTTTATTACTATTTTTAAGTCGTATTTCTCACAATAAATATGTTGGCATCTGGGTACAATCTACTTCCATGTGAGGGCATTAACTATCAATCTAACTCTAAGTGACTGGCAGTCAATGTGTTAAGCTCATAAGCATACAAGTGTTTGAAGGTGTGCCATAACAGAGCTTCAAAAGCTGAAAATTTCTATGATTTACTCTTACACAATTGGTTAATAGTTGGCACATGCATTGCACATGTATGTGACATTTGCATCTAAATGAGTCCTTAATATTACCATTAGCTAACATCTGTAAAGCTTATTTTCTGAACAGAAATATTCAGTTTATGTTACCTTAATATTGTTTATTATAATGCTTTCATATCAAAAAGTCAATAAAGTAGCTCAAAAGAAGTGTATAAAAAAATTATATTTTTTGAAGGGATGACTTTTGCATGTTTACATTAAGTCTGTATTGTATCAATTCAAAATTTTACGAAAAAGTTATTTTAAAATTAATTTTAAGAAAAATATAATATGAAATTTTTTGTAATTTTGTATCACAATTAATATTGGGTCAACAAATAGAATTTTGATTTACATTCATTCACTCAAAAAAGTATTGGAATATGTAGTATGCATAACATTTAAAGCTGTTTACAAAAATATGAATCACATGAATTCTTCCACATTGGTAGAGGCCAAATTTTTTTTCACTCAAACATCTGAAACGTCCATGTATATATAGTTTTGTTGGAATGGATTTCCTTCCACAATGTCAAGTAGAATGTTACAGAACAATAACCTACTTAAGTGAAGCAACAACTTCTTTCTTGGGGCTTCATATGCTTTCACCATTGTGTGCAGTTTCCCCCTTAGGACAGGATTGCAACTTTGGGCATGAATAACCAAACAAAGAAGGAAGGTGCATTCAAATAACAGAAGTACTTTTAGTTGCCTCAAAAGAATGATTGGCATGTCATTTAACAACTCCTAAAAGCAATGAGCCAAGCATTAGCATGATTAGGGAAAGCACCAGGTAGATTCAAGCCTATAGGCAACCTGCCAATGTCTGAATTGATGATGATGTTTGGGCGATTTCAATGTGAAAGAGTTAAAGCCAAAACAAAATTAATAAACAAATGCTTCACCACTTGGTATACAGTACAAAAGGCCTTTTTTTTTTTTTTTTTACTATTAGAGTTATATTTTTATCTAGTCTTTTAAATATAATTTAAACTCAAACAGATGTAAAAAAAGTATCAGGATACTTGAAATAGGGAACTATTTAAGAAATACTATATAGCACACCAATAAAATTTCATTTACTACCACTTTTTTTAAACTATTATTTTAGATGTAAGTTTTAGTAAAAAAGGTTACTTTTGAAACAGTGGTAAGAAATAAAGATATTTTGGTTGATGTGCGAAATCTGGTAATTAAGTCATTGGAAAAATGGAAAATTAGTTTTTAGTATAAGACAAATCTTGAGGCTGAATAAGTCAAATTTTTTAATATTATTCACAGGTTCAAGAAAACAAATAAAATTGTAAGCAGTCAAAGATCAGGGTGTCCAAGGATATTTAGTGAACATAAAGAGGTGAATTGTGAGACAAATTTGCATTAATCCAAGAACTAGCACAGTAAAATTGACTCTGCAATGTAAAAGTAGGTTCAGGAAATCTAAATGCTGAAATTGACAGATATGTTTTAAGAGAACATAAACATCATGGCAGAGTACCTTGGAGAAAGCCCTACATTAGCAAAGGAAATTAAAAGGCTAGACTTTCATTTTCTAAAATGTATGTAAAGCAGCCAACAGAATTTGGGGAAAATGTCATTTTTGTAGATAAAAGCAAATATAATTCCAGTTCGGATGACAAGCGAAAGATTTGGTACAAAATACAGCAGTGCGTATAAAAATGTGCTACCTACTATAAAAATAAGACAGCAACCAAATGGTAAGGGGAACTTACGACTATATAGATGGTATAATGTATAATTATGTCTACCTTGACATTCTCAAGCAAAATTTAAACAAAGTGCGAGCTATTTGGAAATCTCTAGACATTTTAAACTGTACCAGGATAACAACTTAAAACATGTCACTATTTGCAAATTAGGGTCCTTTACCAGAGTCCTGGTGTAATTTAGACTTCTGTCCAGAATCCAGACCTTAATACTTTCGCTGTTTGTCATGTGAGGTTAATGCTGTACGATAGAAATAGCTTGTACCCATATGCCGACTTACTTATTATAAGAAATATGATTTAAAAGAAGTAACAAAAGATTATTATGTGTATTACATTGTTGCTAAGCTATTAAGTACGCGTGATCGGCACTAGAGGTAAATTTATTTCTGCACATAGCATTTAAAAATCAATCTAAGTTACAATATGCATTATTTTTTTACAAAACTGTATCACAAACATATATATATTATAATTGAATTTATTATAAGATAGTTACAATGATATCATTGCAAAATGTATGTTTTAAAATGTTATTCGTGTATGATCTTTGCATGAAATGAAACTTTGTTTTCATTCCAAACTATATACATTTACAACTAGTTTCTAACCTTCACTCCCCCACCAATACCAGCATACATACTCAAAATGTAATGCCAGCTGAACTTTAAAATAAACAATGAGATGCTGCTTTTCCCGTGCCAGTGCATGACTTGCACCAGAGCGTTGGTCAAATGTATGCTAAAATTGACTGTGAGAGTTGCCAGGGTAGAAGATATTAATTATAAAGTTAATATTTTTTTTAATTTATTAGACAATGTCCCAATACTTTAAGCGCAATTTTTCACTTGATTTCTTTTATTTTAAATATAATTTCATAACTATGATTTTCATTTATAAAAATGTGATATACTTTTTTGTTCGTATATTCAAGTTATGTATTATGAGAAAATGCTATGAACTTGTATTGTGCTCCAATACTTTGGGCGACTGAAGATGCTATTTGTTATTCAGCAATCTCTTTGTTGGACAGTATTATAAAGAATCATATATTGATTTACAGACCCAAAAAAACTCATGGGATTTTTATTATATTTAATTATATAGTTGCAGATGACTTCAGATGGACACATGCATCGGTAATAAGTTTGTGTACATTATATAAAGAGAAACGCTGTGACTTTATATCTAATACAGTAAGGAAAAGAGATCTATGGATGGATATTGCAAATGAGATGAATTCACAAGGTTTTCCTGTGACCTGGGTACACTGCGAAAAAAAATGGTACAACTTATACGCCACATACAAGAAAGTCATTGACCATAACCGAAAACGAGTGCGTGTATGGTCAACTTGGCCATATTTGAAATTATTCCAAGAAATATTTTCAACTGCTGATGATGTTGCTCAACAATCAGTAGTCTCAACAGAGCAAAGCAAATATGATGATACTAGTGCACACTACCAACAGTGTAATCTTTCATCACCACATTCTGATAATTCATTAGAAATAGAACATTTGCCAAATTCTTGTAAGCATTCTACCAAAAAACAATGTTCAAGTTCTGCACCTGAATGGTTCTGGCATTACTGCAAACAACAAAGAGAATTGGAAGAGAGACGCCAAGAAGAAAATGAAAGACGTCACCATGAATTACTTAATGTTATAAATATTGGTAATAATGCATTGTTAGAACTGACCTCTAGTCTGAAGGCATTTTTAAATAAAAATACATAGTAATCTAATACATGTATGAATTAAAATGTAAATATTAATTGCAAAATATTGTACAGAAATGAAATTATGCATACATTGCAAATGACTTTAAATTGTGTAACAAGTAATAATGTAAAAAATATACTTTCTCAGATGTTCTGTGTTGAAATAAATTCATTGTAACTGTAAAATTATGTTCTAAAAATTTTTTAACCTAATCAATATTTTTAATTTTACAAATCTTTTTTGTTTTCTGAATACAGATTTGTATTAAAGAATATTTACTTATAGAACTTATCTATGACATCTTCAATCAGTGTATATTTCTAACCCCATTTAATCAATAAATTTGATATTAAAGAATGTGAACAATTCAATCACATATATTTAAATATGTTAATTTTAAATTGCATAAATGAAGCTAATGTGAACATGAATCTCATTTGTAAACAAAATTTGTGTCTGTTTAATTTATGTTGTAAATTTAAATGAATAGAACCCTGACTGTGTTAATTAGAAATTCAAATTTAAAAAAGGCTGATGCCATTTCAAGTGGATACAAATAATTCAACGGAATTTTACAAGCCTGATTTGAATGTATTTTCCTCATTTGTGCAAAAAATGCTTTAATAAAAATTTATGGTTATATAATTACTTTTTTTAGTCTTAAATTTTCAGTAGAAAACACTTAACAAAAAAAACAAACAAACGTGTAAAACAAAAGAACAAAAATAACAGATTCTGGTACATGTGAGTTAAAAATTCAAACAAGTAAGCAACTACAGAATTTTAAATATGATATCTTTGCAGTTATAATTACAAAAATTACTAACTAATCTGCCCTCCAAAAAAAATTTTTCCCCTTGGGTAAAAACTAGAAAATTTGACATGGCTGTAACAGAATTTGTTTTCTCGGAAATGTTATTGTTGGTTCGGTTGTATGTTATTTTTCGGAAAACGAATTTTTTAAATGATTGGAAAAAAGATATTTTTGTAAAAAAAATTGCATAAAAGGATCTAAATATAAAATAATACCACTACTTTTAATACACACTTCATACTATCTTCTCTGCATATTATTAGCCAGAAGAAGCATATCTGAACACAATTTTAAAACAGTACTGATATGTGCTCTTGTCTGCTGTGGGAAACGGTCTAATTAAACTTAACTAAAAGTAAATAAAGAATTCTTCTATAAAGCTTATATAAGTGCCATCATGTGCTGGAAGTCTTGATAAATATTCTTATATTTATAACAAAATCAGCTGATGCTAGGGCATTAAGTGATAGGATAAGACTGTAGTAAAAAAAAACAAAGTAGTTGATTTTACACCATTTGCAATTAATAAAATAAATCATAAATTTCAGTTTCAAGATACCAGCAGCTGAGTGGTAAAACTGCTGTTCATAGATAGTTCGAAGTGCGTTCATATCACTGAACTGATCACCTAAAGGAAAATTTTCATGGTTTTTCCCATGAATAACAATATATAAATACTTTAAAAAATACACCCAATAATAAATGTTATAAATTTTTCATTTGCCTGAATTTATTTTGAACACATACACAGTTCAAAAGCAAAATTTTTAAAAGCAGCATATATTTAGAACTCCTGATACAGTGCTAACAAGCTTTTCTCAGTTTCATACCAGCATTCAATTTTCTTACTAAATGAGCTAAAACTTTAGCTTCTTATCATCACTAAAATTCAACAGCAAAATCACAATATATTTAAAACCAGAATGCATATCTTTAAAATTCCCGATAGGCACTTTTTTTTTAAAAAAACTAACCACAAGCATTCAGCCACCTATATCATGAAAAAGTATATAATGATTTTAATGTGAAAAGCATCATTCCATAAAAACACTTAATATTTCTAATTGGTCATCTCAGGATTGAAATCCATTTTTATTTAATCAATAATTAAAAAACCAAAAAAATATTTTTAAGAACTTTTCAATCACTTGGTTTGCTATCCAGTAACACAAAGATTAAATTTGAAAGTTAAATATATTAGGCTTTACTGAATGACAACTCATGATGCATAGAGATAATAAGTATTCTATTTAAGGCAATGGCAACACACCGCTTTAAAATAGGCAAATTCATGGATTAAAATTAAAACATATCTATCTTGAATTTTGCCAAATGGCCAAGTCTCGCATGCTGAAGATAAAAATGTTTCGATTTCGAATAGCACTGCCACTTCACTTTCACACTTCAGAATTTATTAGACAAAAATTCATTAAATTTGTATAAAATACGAAATAAATCCAACAAAAATTTTTAATTCGGGTACCCATGTTCAGGTAGAAGCCTAAGATTTCTTTTAATATAACGTTAGGGTATGGAAAATTTTTCTGTAAAATTTACTTTTGTGGTTTAGTAATCATAGTTACATTCTAGTTTTTTTATAATATTAAAAGTATGCCAAATCAAACAGTTAAATATATTTTGAATTTTTTAGCAAAATTTTTAAAAATAATAAAACTGAAAAGAAATTATGCTTCCTTTCAATTTGTGGGAATTTATCGAGCAAATTTACTGCAATATTAAATTTGTGTTAAACAACTTTTCAGCAATAAATTTGATCATGCCATTATGCTTATAACATTTCTGTTTGTAGTTAAAAATAAAACTCTAAACATTAAAAATACAACTCTAACAATGACATTTATTACAAATTAAAAACATAATGCAAAACAAATGAATAATGTAAGTTAGTTGATTTATGAAAAATGCACATATGGTATGTCAAGCCACTCGATCTAATGCTTCAAGTAAAACAATACTGTTGCCTCGAATAACCTAGAAGAAAAGAAAAGATTACTACAAAAAAGAATTTCATACAATTATTATTATAAAGTGAGAATTAAAACTTCACACAAATTTTATATTTTATTATATCTATCAACTTGTAAAAAAGATACATATGGCTCAAAGCTTTCTGAATTTAATGCAATTCATGTACAGTAGTACCATCAAACTGGCAGGTAAATATCATTCTGAGACACATCACAGATAATAATGAAGAAACTGAATATAAAAAATATTTTTATTAATATATATAATTAGGTCAAGTTTAACTGATAAATTAAACAAGTAGGATACTACCACTATTGAATAACGCGCTGTTAAAAGAACTACACGATAGTACATTATACTATATTATTAAGTAAAGCAATGTAAATAAATTTTCACACTACAGTTCTCCATAGTAAAGAAAGGTATTGTGATACTTTAAAAAATTATCCTTCAGTTTACTATATTTTAAGTGTTAGAATTATCTTATCTCCCATTTGGCTTCTTTTTCAGAAATTTCTTATCTAGATAAAAAATTCACAAGTTTTAATGACAAATAGTTTCACGACATTAAAATATAAGAGTTCAACCAACATGGAATATTCCTAGAATTATTATTTAAATCAAAAACTAAGAATTACTGAAGATGGCTGGATTTAAGCTTTACCTCTGCAATTTAGATTCAAAAGCTCTTTAAATCATATTCACTTATTTAAAACCAAAATATTCATTTCTTTGATCACCAAGGATCTAACAGGCACCTCTTTCCTTTCAAAAAAATATAATTGATTCAAAACAAGTAAATTGAAGGGAAAAAAAAGCTCTAGCAATTACGTTTTCAGTAATCTGCTTTGTTTCATTTATTAACAATAATATATGTCAATTAAAATTAATTACATTAAAAAATTACGGGATTCGTACAAATTTTTGAATTTTATTGTTTATAGATTTATTAGAAAAATTCCTATTACATTTTGTAGGTTGTAGAAATTATTTTGTTGCTATGTGTAATGACAAAATTACTGCTTAAAAATGCACTTATCAGCAGCAAATCTCAATTTTAGTCATTTATTTCAATCTTATTTCAAGTTGTCACTTTAAATCTAGGCTGCAATCACTATTAATGTGTAATTAAAGATATAAAACTGTCAGAAGAGGAAAAAACAATAAATTTGACAATCTGAAGTCAAATATAAGCTCGATTTAAAGATAAATCCAAACTCATTTTTGATAACACATAAATTTTCTGCAAAGAAAACATGGAATAGTTAATTTTAGCAAAGCATTCAAACTCACAGAAAAGGTCACTCAAATTAGAACTATGTAAAGTATTATTAGAAATATATTTCTACAGGATAAAATTGATTTTTTTATTTTCAGTAACTATTTTAATTTATTATTTTATTAATTGAACACCCCCAAAGGAATAAGTGCGAAACTCTCGTAAATACCAGATTTAATGTATATGTACCTTAAGAATAACATAACTTCATACTTGAATTCTTGATGTAAAATCAAGCACACATGCTGAAAATAAGATGGACAGAAAATTCCTAATCTCCAAGAACATAAAAATTTCACTTTTGACAGAACACTTTGACCACTGAACAGAATGGCACATGACAACTGTTTGTAATTCTTCAGCTTGGAGGTAATTGATTCTTTTATTGCTGTTCTTAGAAAGGGAATATGTTTAGGTTGTTTTTGCAGCACTTCACACAGAACCATTCAACCGACATAAAGTTGGCCAATATAGACATTTAGTGGACAAAACATTTAGCTGACAATGCATACATGGAGACAAAAGGTACTGTTCTGTTATCAGGACCAGATTCAGAAATGTATGAATATGTACACGTATGTATGTATGTGCATATACATTCATACTTACTTATTTTTACATACAAACATTAACACACACATGTATTTCTGAATCCGGTCCCGATAACAAAACAGTACCAGACAAAGATGTAACAATGTTTTAGTAAAATTTGTTCATATTTATGTAATAAAAGACTGTTCTCAGGGTTACACAACGAGGTTTACGAATAATTTTTAGTCTACTTAATCACATTAATTTTTCAACACTTTCAATTCCTAATAGTTTCTAATTTTTCACGTTTTATTACTATTTTTCTCGACAGATTACATTTGTTTTCGCTTTAAAATTACTCTCAAAATCTTCACCAAAATAAAGTTGGTTTTCGGTCCAATTTTACAATTAGACAAAAATTTTTGATAACACATTGTCTTGGCATTAAAGACAAATGAGGTAATTGTCCATAAACCTTTTCATTGTACTCCGGAAAGAGCTTTATGTCAAATTTTAATAAATAAATAAATAAATCAGATAAATAGGACAAATTTTAATAAAATAATATTGCACGTTTTTTATCTGCATATATGCATTATCAGCTACACATTTTGTCAGCTAAATGTCCCTGTTGGTTAAGTGTCCTCTCATCTACATATTTTGTCGGTAAATGTTCCCATTCAACTGTCTGTGTTGACGAAATACCTTGTCGAGTAAATGATTGTCTGCTAAGTGTCCACGACCGATTTGGGTTACTAGCAATTAACACTTTTGCCAAATATAGTAAAACGAGATCTGTTCCTGCTGGACATCAAATGACTGATGTGTACACTGTTTTGTCTTCAAATGAAAATTTAGTGGTTTGAAAAAATTCCCATGTGAATCATTCCATCCATCCAACGAAAATTTCCTATCCATGTCGGGTCTTTACCTGTAAAGAATTTTCAGATAACAGTGAGTGAAAGCATGTGCTTTATGAAGTTTGAACTTTTGACCTTCTTGATGGTCGAGTTTTCGTTACAGTTCATCAGAAAAATGGTCATAAGGTTGAAGTTAAAGAAACGTTTTTCACTGCAAATAATAGTACTTTGATGATAACACTTATTTTGTATATTGTACAAAAAGCAATCAGAAATTTCAAAACTTTCATTCCTGGGTAGCCAACTGTTTCTCACTGATTTCAACATCACTTAATGTTAATCCTCACACCAAATATCAATCTCAAAAAAGAGATGGAATTTTTCTCATTTCACATGACAAAAATTAAGGACCATCTACAAATTTTCATCAAAATTAATGACTTTTAAAGAAAAATCGTTTAAAAAATATAGGAACTGTTATGAACATATAACTTTAATTACCCATTTTACTTTAATATGTTCAAGCCTTAAAACAAATATGTCAGCTTTTATGCCTGAAATGGATTTTGTTTTATAGGATTCTTACACGGTATTAAATGTAGGCTTTTATTATCCAAGCTGATAACAAATAAGATGGCTTTTTTTATAAATTTAGACCGGAAATTTCTTTTTTAATTCATTTGGCATTTCTATTGTGAATTACATTTTTCATACTCTTAACAATCCAGAATTTTTACATATTCAGCATTACTCAGTCAAGCTTTTTACTGTACCTGTTTCAAAGTAATACATTGCCAAGTCTGAAATCCTGACAACTCACAACACACACAGAACAACTTGACAAATTGGCAAATCATTATTATTTTTTGCTTTCACCACCACCTGATGATTATCAACATACTTACAGCCTGAGAAATGTCTAAAATTTTTTTTTTTTTTTTTTTAATTTTAGGAATTGAAAGTGTGGTATCTTTCATGTTGATATAACGCTTGGCGATGACTACAGACTTCAGCTAATTTTGCTATGGAGTTTCAGCATGTTGACAAGGAGAAATTTCTCTCCATATGTAAAAAATACGTTTTGCAAGTGACACTCATAGGCCAAAAGATTACATTTAGTGCTGCTTAAATTCAAAATGACTGATCTGTTATTCAGTTAAGCATAGTACTGTTGCGTGAGCTCATGCAGCAGTATTTAGGGAAGGTAAAATTTTTAGAATTTATAGAAATGCTTGGCAGCAGAAATATCAGATCCAAAGAATGTCTAGTGCCAAGCCTGAATAAGCACTAAGTATAAGTGAGAATTTGCTTATTCGGAACTAAGATAAGCCTTAAGCATGGGAAAACAGTAATATAGTAACTAATACACAGTCCAGTCACATTAATGTGACCATCTGTCAAAAGCCAGAATAACCACCTTTCGCAGAGCGGACTGCTGCGAGACATGCAGGAAGAGAGTCACATAGGTCCCTGAAGGTGTTCTCTGGGATGTTGAGCCATGCCGACTCTAATGCCGTGGCCAGCTGCGCTAGATTACGCGGTTGAGGATCCATGGCGCGAACAACTCGATCGAGATGGTCCCACAGATGCTCGATTGGGTTTAAGTCAGGTGAGTTTGCTGGCCAGGGGAGGACGGTAAACTCATCCTGGTGCTCTTCGAACCACGCACGTACACTGGCAGCTGTATGGCACCTCGCATTGTCCTGCTGGAAGATGCCATCATCCTGAGGAAAAACAATGCGCATGTAGGGGTGAACATGGTCCGCAAGGACAGATGCGTACTTGTATTGATCCATTGTGCCTTCCACAATGATCAGTGAACCTAGAGAATGCCAGGAAAACATTCCCCAGACCATAATGCTCCCGCCTCCAGCTTGGACCGTTCCGGCAATGGTTGCAGGGTGGTTCCTTTCAGAGGTTTCACGCCTTATACGCCAACGTCCATCTGTCCGATGGAGCATAAAACGCGATTCATCCGAAAACGCAACCTGTCGCCACTCAGTGGACGTCCAGCTGCTGTACTGGCGTGCAAATTCTAGCCTTCGCCGTCGATGAACAGCAGTCAGCATAGGTGCACGAACCAGGCGTCTGCTTCGGAGGCCCAGACGCAGCAATGTTCGCTGAATAGTACTTTGGGAGACACTTTTGGTAGCCCCTTGGTTCATTTTGGTGGTCAGTTGCTCAACGGTAGCCCGTCTATCTGCCCGAACGCATCTCCGCAACCGTCGTTCGCCTCTGTCATCTATGGCCCGTGGTGCACCACATTTGCCACGTCGCTGATTTTGGACAGTCCCATTTTGCCATGCACAGTACACTTTTACCACGGCGGCACGCGAACAGTTCACAAACTCAGCCGTTTCGGAAATGCTTCCACCCTTGGACCGAAAGCCAATGATCATGCCCTTTTGGAAGTCGGATAAATCGCTTCGTTTCTGCATTACGCCAACGATTGAAATGTTTTCCGAAGCCCTCACACACCCTTTATATACGCTCAACTGCACTGTGCTGCCACCTGCCTTCTGTGATTGGTTATTTAACTCTGACATGGAAAGTACGTGGTGGTCACATTAATGTGACTGGACTGTGTATATTTCAGGCTTCACTTCTTCAACATGTGATAGAAGCAATATAAAATTTAGTGAAACAACAAGTGTTTAGTCACCAATCTCATGATACATCGCTGATAGTGTACAGTGGACATTAGCTAAACTTAATTACGGTAACCACAAATTTAAAGATTGTCGGATATCACAAATAAAAAACAGAACTGCCCAATTAATATGACTTGTGAAGAAAATTAGCGAAGTGGTCATAAATAAAGATGATATAAACAGAAGATTATCCTTGCAATGACAAAGCCCAGTCATCAATCACGTAACAGTGGGCAAAATCAGTAATTCTAAATCCAGAAAATATTACTACCAATAGTGAAGAAAGTGACAGAGGTTGTTGAATAAAAAAAATTCTGGTGTGGAATTCTCATCATACTAATTACAAGTCTTTAACTTTGTAACTGAACAAGAAATTAATTCTAGAAATTTTCTAGAAAAAGAAGAATATTTCTTTTTTTCACGGTTTAATAGTACTTTCTGAGCATAATCATTCGTTTCAGCAACAGTTTGCTCCAAGATATCGTCAGTAAGAAAATGGCGAAAGAAATTCTAGAGAAAAAATATTAGCACAAAAGCGAAGCAAATTAAACAACCTACACTAAGAGATGTTAAATAAAACAAGCACTGATTTCATTTTTGAAATTTTTTATGCCCTTAAGGCCGTAAATGCTTCATTACTTCATAAATCATTTCACAATAAAACAAGCACCGATTTCTTTTTTGAAATTTTTTATTCCCTTAAGGCCGTAAATGCTTCATTATTTCATAAATCATTATTTCATTTTTAGTTTTATAAATTTCTACATGTCATCTTACTAGATTTAAACTAATATCCATAAAAATTCTAAATCTGTAATCGCTAAAGTCCTGACAATTCCGGATCTCAGACTTGTACTGTATTAAATTTCTGGTATTTGGAGTGGGGATAGGGGAACTGAATGCAATTAGTTTTGTTTTAATGTTTTAAGATTTTTCTACTTTTAGAAATACCAAAAATAAATAATACGATGTTATTCTGCTTAATAACTTACTATCATTCCAATATTGTTAGTTTCACCATTCTTAAGCTGTTCAACTGCTTCATCCATCACCAAATTCATGAAGGGGTCAAATCCTCTCAGAATGCCTGTGACATGCCGTCCACCATTCAATTTCACTGCAAATTATATTTTACAAGTAAGAAGACTGACTATTTAATCATAAATTTAATACATTTTTAACAGGTTAACTGCCAACTACGAGATAACTCGTAGATTGCATTCTTTTCTAGGACACCAACTACGAGTTATCTCGCACTGTGTTTACTTGCCATTTATTGTGCAGCTATGATTAAACTCGGAATATATCAATGCTAATATCGATAGATGGCTTCTGGGAAGAGAACAAAAAATCAATGCTGGCTTGCATGAACAGAAAATTTAATAAAAAAAAAAACAAAAAATATAATTATAAAAATTAATTCAAATTCAAGAAATAAAATAATATTTTATTATTTGTGGAACTTCTTAAAACAAAACTTAAAAAAATCTTCCACACAAAGGGCTGGCTTCTCTTACAGGCTGGACAAAAATAATGTGCTTCTCGACGTTTTTTTTTTT
>KK112617.1:9247-27995 GCA_000611955.2 Stegodyphus mimosarum | reverse complement strand
TTTTTTTTTGGTAGGTGGGAGACTCTCTAAATAATGGAGCTCTTGTAATCTAATTTTTTTCAAAACTGGTTGAATCTCTTCTTCAATCAACACAACGACGAATTCTTCTCTGAACCTTATCAGTTTTATTTCAGAAGTTACTTTTTGAAAAATTTTGTGAGCAATGTGTGCATTAAATGTGAAAAATTTTGTGAGCAATATCTCTATAATATGTCGTGGCACCTTTTTGGGCCATCTAATAGTCTTTCTTAGACATCAGTAGTACAAAAGTATTTGATCCGATTGGTCAATGCCAGACATTCCATTATTGTAATCTCGAATTATATGCAGTTTCATGGAAATTCTTCCATTGCAACAGGTGTGTGTGTGCGAATTAACTCGGAGTTGGCTTCTGCGAAGAGATTTCTGTTACAGAAGCCAACTACGAAATAATTTGGAAGACCTTTTGTTTTAAAAAAAAACATTTTTTATGCTTTTTGATGATAACTATGCACTAGAATTACAGTTTTTAATAATATATTGTGATTAAATCAAATTGTCATTTTAGGACAGATTTCTGAAAATTGTCGTGGCAGTCAACGTGTTAAATACATACATAATTTCATACACATCTATGCTTTATAACAAGTACAGAATCCTTATTAAATTTACATCCTTAATTTAGTTTATAAAAAAATGGCAAAACTAAATGTAACATGCAAATATCAAATGTCATCAAAAGTTTATGTGGTTGCCACTTTAATAAGAAAACATCTAAAAGTCTTTTTAATTTCATATAATTTACTATTTTCTGCACTGCAAGTATTACTATTTCAATACAAAATATGTGATTTCTAACCATAATTAACACTGGTGTACTTTCATTATCCAGGTGTTGGTATCTATGCACGGCGGTGCCCACACACTCAACATTATGCACAAGAGTTGCAAAAGCTTGGTCAAAAGTAAAACCAATAACACTGGTTCAATCATGAAGAAAGATTCTTCCTAATTTAAAAATCAGATTGATCTAATTTGTAAAGATGTCGAGGCAATAAGTGATATTGTATATCAGGAGAAGATTGAGGAAAGGTTCAATAACGATTTGACTGAGCTGGGCTTTCAAGCTTTGAGTGAAATGGATATTATTTCAAATGTAACACAAACATAAGAGACCTACCTAAGAGTAATACTGAAAATATAAGGAAAAGAGATGCTGACATTTATAGGATTTATATATGGAAATTTAAGCACTTTAAAATCCATTAATGAAAAAAAATTAAGGACCTAACAGCAAATAGGAATTGAATAAATATAATTAATTAATTGCCTTAGCTTCACTTCTGTAATACCATCCTAAGAATAAAACAGATCTGCAAGTATGATGCATTATTAAACATAATTATAAAACAAATTTAAGAATAAAATCTACTTGTAAAATTTACCAAGTAACAAAGATTTTACACTTATAATAGTGGAGCACATTTTAAAGATTATAGGCATTTTAGGCCTAAATGCGCTTTAGCCCACTGCTTGGCGGCGATTGTTTCTGAATGAGCAATAAACGCGCCAACATGGGTAACTCTGTATATCCGCGAACATGGCTGACTGGGTATTTTGAAGCTACGGAAATATGTAGTTTTCGCACATGCGTATTTCCTATTTTATAAAGAACGGTTTTATTGGTAATGTGAGATGACGTAGCGGTTTATTCGAAATTCTTACGTGTTAATTTAAGTAGTTATTTCAGTTGTCGTTGTATTCTTTGAATGCGGTGTTTTTGTGTTGAGTGTTTGCTATTTTCGTACCTTATATTTCGCTAAATACCGAGTCGGTATGGATTTAGCTGTGATGCTGAGAGAGGTGAGTGAATGTACATGTACATTTATTACTTTATTGGAAGTGCAAGTTGCTTAATTTTTATATTTTGTTGCCTTTTATTGAAATAATTTGGCTCAGCTGAAGAACAGAACGCTGGTATCGTTTGCAATTTATTTTATTTTGTTGATTTGTGCACATTGCCTACATTGTGCAATTCGCTGATGTTTTTTTTAAGTTAAAACGGAACGCTGTGCACATGGCATTTTCTTGTAATTTATTTTCGTTATTTTAGCTTATTTTGTTGATTTGTGTACGTTGCCTACATTGTGCAATTCGCTGAAGTTTTTTTTAAGTTTAAAAGGAACGCTGTGCACATGGCATTTTCTTGTAATTTATTTTCGTTATTCTAGCTTATTTTGTTTATTTGTGTACGTTGCCTACATTGTGCAATTCTCAGATTTTTTTTTTAAGTTAAAACGGAACGGTGTGTACATGGTATCGTTTGTAATTTTAATGCCCTTTTAAAAAAAATTCCTTCTTTCTGGGATGCCATTTTGGTTACGTTTTCGCGGAGCGTGTCGGGAAGGTTATGTAACGGCATAAAATGTGTAAGTATTACAACATAAAATGTAAATAATTAATTTAAAGGTAACTGACAAATATTTTAATGATCGTAATGTTCGTTTTGCATATTATTTTATTATATTTTTGTGGCAACAGTTTCCATACTAATTTATGGTTTAGAATTCTATGTTTTGTTTACAATAGGTTTTCGCGGAGCGTGTCGGGAAGGTTGCAATTAATTGCAAAGACGTTTCGCAGAAACGCGCCAAACTGGCGATTTTCAAAACATCGCCAAGCAGTGGGCTAAAGCGCATTTTCACCGCATTTTATTTATGTTTTATTAACAGCTTTATGTTTTTCACCATGCATTTACTCATTCTAAGTTACTTATTCCCTCTGCATTTCACCATACATTTACTAAGTAAACAGTAGGCAGATTGTATGTAAAATGTGCGCTTTAAATAATGCAAAAGCATATATCATAATCAGCATGATCCGTAATAGAAGCCTGACTGTTGCCACCGCTGCTGCTTCCTTAGAAAGAGATGCTGATCAGAACAGACTTGAATGCCTGATGTTAGCATAGATGGTAAGTGTTGAAAGTTATGCTCTGTCTGAGAGAGTTAGTGTAGTTAATATATTTTAGGGTTCCAATAAGCCACTAAAGCACCAGAAGTGATAATTGTTTTGCATTAAGTCTTGCTAATTGTCAGGAATGAATTTTACATCTTGTGGCCAGTGTGGTTATTTAGCAGAAAGTGAATAAATAGTTCTTGTTTCACTTGCACTATAGTCAGGTAAGTATATTCCTATGTCACATACATCTAAAATGTTACATAATCTTATCCTTCTGATTCCTTCTGATTTTTCAAGAATTTTTTTCTAATTCCGATTATAAATGCCAGCTGATTTTAATAAGCGTAAATTGAAAAAGAAAGACACACCTGTTTTTTATAATAATGTAAAATGCTTTTCATTCATGAGAATAACAATCATTTGGAAAACAAAAGTAATGGTTTTCTTTACTGTTAATATGATAACAAGTGAAACTAAGAGCTGTGTGGAGAAGCTACAAATTCGACACACAGAAAAGTATTTCAAACACCGTTGGATTCTTTGCATATTTTTTTTAATGATACTAGTAAGTGTTATTCAGAATAACAATTCAAAACTTGTTACAATGCAAGCTGCACTGACAGGGCCAAAGAATTAAATATGGCATGCTTGGCTTATGTTTTAAGATTCTTCCGTTATCAAATTATTACCTTTGGATTATCCTGAAAAATTGACATTAGTTTATTTTGAAATTTATTGTACGGTACTCCATGGTTTCTTTCTGAAAAAATTACCAAGTGGTATTGGTTGTTCATAAAATCTAGAAGCCCGCTAGGTTTTTTGGTAAACCTAATTTTGATAATATAGGAGAAACTAGGCTTGGGGAAAATTTCGAATATTGCCAAACATATTATGATAAATTGACATTTTTGCTATTTTTTGTAATAGTAACCCTTTCCGTATGGACGGGGGTTTTTTGGTTCTTTTTTATGGTTTTGATTCTTTTTTTATGGTACTTTTTTATGGTTTTTTATGGTTAGTATATCAGTTTTTTTTATGGTTTTGAATGGAGGTGTAAGTCGAAGGCTATGCGGTCTGAGCATTTTATTAAGAGGAGCATGCGAAAGGATTCATGGTTTGAGTCTAGACGAATGACAATTAATGAGGTTTTGATTCTGGTGTATAGTTGGGTTTCAAAGCATTCAAGTAAATTTAGCAGGAATTAAATTAAATGTGGAATGAAAATAAATGTTCTTTAAGGAACGTGGAGTACAATTAAGTGTGGTTTAGCCAGGAGGAAAATGAAAGACGGCTTACACTATTATTTGGTCGAATATGTGTTGCAAGAAGGGGCAGAAAAAAACGTATTTATGGCTTTCTTAGACGCTATTATACGTATTTATCCGCGATTAACAGCAAATGAGCCAAAAATTTAATTGAATTGCTCATGTAGAGCATGGAGGAGATGCTGGTGGGAGACGTGAAGAAAAGGTATGTTAAAAAATTGATGTTTTATTTATTGATGCCTGTGTTAATTTTTGTTTAATGCTTTTATGTTAGGGAATATATATTTTTGGTTATTTATTACTCTTTGTGTATTTTTATTTGTTCGGGTCTGTGTGTTAAGACAGCGGCGAATTTTTTCTGGTTGCCAGGACAGTTTTAACTTTGTTTTAGCTTTCTGATTTTGTTTAAGTGAAAATAGAGCGATGTGTATATGGACAGAGTTAAATTAGTACGCAATGCCTAGTTTGTACAATTCTGAGATATCTTTTTAAGTTAAAATCGGTCGATTTCTACATAGACATCAAGTTTGTTTAAGTGGCTTCTCGTTTTGGTTTTGTGCAGCAGGTGGAAGGATCTTATACAATTAAACAGAATTTTATAATTAAACTACATTTTCTATATAAAGCCTTCAAAACCCAACTCACCAATGCCAGAATTAAACATTTTTAAACATTTTAGCAAATGAATATCAAGATCACTTTCAGCATTTTATTCTAAATCACTTCATTTAGTTATCGCTATTTTCATTTTCTTCTTGAATGATTTCCACTTTAATGAAAGCTCAGATGATCATAACAGATCGGACTAATGCCATGCTTTATCAACCCACAAAGAAAGCCCCATCCAGAATTTGTGACGAAGCTCGTGCTTGAAAATTATATTGAGAGTGAGATCCAGTGGTTGTAAAAATTTTGTAAACACACATATCAGTGCTAACTTCTTTGGCTTTGGATTTTACCATATCCACTAAATGGGATTGCAACAAAACCAGAACAATGAGTTTCTGATATTGTACAAAAGCGTCTTTCCTTTTTCAATAAATTTCTCTCAGCCAAAAGAACATAACAGAAATAATTTTTTCACTTGTTGAATGAACAGTTCTGTTCAAAGGACAATCAAAAGTTACAGATACTTCATCCATATCAATTATTTGCCCTCTATTCAAATGTTATTCTTATATGTACACTTCCCCTCCTCAAAAAACAAAAACAAAAAAAAAAATCCCCCCCCCAAACCAGTCTTGAGGAAGTTGCTGTCCAACTGTTGTTTTGATCCTGGTGGATAATTTCTCTCACTTCATGAGCCAGAAACACTAATTATGTTCTCCAACGAAATGTTTAATGCCATTTGACCCAATTACTTTTGAAGATGAATTCTAACTATTGACAAATCCCTTTGATCCCTAATGATAATCCTTTTTCTCTATGCTCTGTTGTTCATTTCTGTACACTGAATTCTAAAACAGGCCAGGCTATGATGCCAGTCCACTAAGAATTTTCATTCTTAGATATTTCTAATTCATGTTTGTACATCCACAGCTGAATATATCTCTTGTCAACCTGAAATTTTCTAAAAGCAGTCGTATAAATTTTTCTTGGAATACAAGACATAATAATAATTTTAAAAATTCAATAAGAGTGCCCGATAAAGTAAATACTGCAACAAGTACACAATAAGCAAGCCACAAAGCAGTGGGATACATGCAAGAATGAGTACAGAACATGGTAAAATAGAAGTTTCTGTGACCAATGAAAGGAAGTTGTCATAAAACAGGCATAAAACCACTGCGCTTAAGTCATCATAAAACAAGGAGAAAACACATGCATTATGTTTTTTTTACACCGAGCACACCCTATTGTAGTTAGGCAAGTTCCATCCAACATCACTACCTCACCGCAGTCAGACTGCTAACAGGTAAAAATATCAGTGAATTCTATATTACTAATTTTCGCGGCAGTTTCGCCTCTTGGCGAAAAATTTTGTTCAATTTTCATGATGGAACCACATTTCTGGTTACCATGATAGTTTTAACTTGGTTTTAGCTTTTGATTTTTTTAAGTGTAAATAGACTGATGTGTACATGGGCAAAGTCAAGGTAGTACACAATGTCTAGTTTGTGCAATTCTCTGATTTTTTTTTTTTTTTTAACGAAATAGATGGACATGTGCATGGACAATTTTTTTACTTCAGGACTTTGGCTCTAGTGTAGAATTGGGTGCCCTTTCGATTGGGGAAAACTTTTGTTCAGTTTTGGCGATGAAACCCTATTTCTGGTTACAATGAGAGTTTTAACATGGTTTTAGCTTCTTGATTTATTTAACTGAAAATAAATCGATGTACACATGGACAAATTTAAGACAATGTGCAGTGACTAGTTTGTGCAATTCTCTGATATTTTTTTAAGTGAAAATAGGTCGATGTGTACATGGATACGGAGTTTGTGAAATTCTTTGACTTTTTGTTTTGGTTTTGTGTAGCGTCCATCTTGAAATTGTGTCTTATTGGCGCCGATCTTGGCGTCAAAACAGAATCGCCAAAAAAAAGGGGCACCCAATTGTAAACTTTTAGCCAACAGGACTTTAGTTACTTTTTACTTTACTACTTTAGCGGTCGAGCAATTTTTTTACTTCTTATTTTGGTTTCGTGCAGCGACCATCTTGAAATTGTGCCTTCCTGGCGCCGATCTCGGGATTAAAAAAGAATCGCCAAGAAAACAAGGGGCACCTAATTGTAAACTTTACCACCAAATTTAACACTTTGCTTTGAGAAGTCTACCACAGTATAAGTCCCAAAGAAATACATGAAAAACAGCATTCATTAAATAAGTGTTCATGAAATTTCAAATAAATAAAAAATTTATAACTATATGCTAGATGCGTAAGATTAATCAACTGTTATTAAAAGAAAAAATAGCAGACTCACAAAATAAAACTAAAAAAAAATAACAATAATACTCACAGTGAAGCTTCTTATCCATATATCTATAAAACGAAAAAAAAATTATTTCTTACTTTTGGTATATATTTGTATACATTATTTACACATAAGAGTAGCATTTTTCAAAATGGCACTTATAGATGAATCGAACATTATTTCATACTTTATTACAAAAAATTAAATTTAAACATACCTCTTGAGCTCGGGAGGTTGGGCCTTACTCATTTTCGTGAGTAATAAATGCTACACAATTACAGAATAATATTATCTAATACCAATTCAGAACAACTCTTCACATGAAGAGACCGGCAAGAATATTAAGAAAGCTTTTGCACGTACTGTTGCCACGTGACGGCAAGAAAACGCTGCTCTTACTAAGTAGAGTGAGGTTAATCGTCAGCTGGTGCAAAGTTCTCAATGTGTTTTCTTGTTTTCTATGCGAAGATGAGAGAGGCCTAAAGTATCGAATTGTTACAACGAAACAATATCTACATTTTCGATTGTATTTCCATGTAAAAGAATGTTTTTGAACATGCGTAAAAAAGTAGAATAACCAAAATGTATGTTTGGAAAGCGTTCAAGAAGGAGTTTGAGTATTTTCTTTGTGTAACGTGCACGAAGAAACATATATAGTTCAAAGATTTTCCTTTTTCATAATAATAATAAATGGGATACTCGATTAACTTAGATGTAACATCAAAACTGTAAGTGAGCAAGGAGAGGGGGAGGGGCTAGCTGTCCACGGAAAAAGAAAAGAGTTTACTTTAAAAGATGATCATATTATATTACAAATCTTTTCTTTCATGTATGTAACTTTCATCTTGTTTTCTGCTCAAGTAAATATATAGTAAGAGGATTTGATTTACAGTAATTTGTTCTGTGAGTTTTAAAAATAACAATGTAGAATTTACATAATTTTTTTATCGTTGTTTATTGAGTAACGTATTTATAAGTAACGTTTCAGGCTAAAATGGGAAAAAAGGATACCACAAAATTAATCGGACATTTTCATGATTTCTAATTAAAATCGTATGCAATAAATAAAAAAAGAGATTTATGCAATTCGTTTGGATAAGAAAGCTAGGCAAAAATCTAAAAATTCGAGTTTTCTTTAATAAACATCCGTTACTTTAATGTTTTCTTGCAATGCTTGGGTCCCAAAGTGAAATTTCATTAGAAACCCTCAGATTAGTTATTGATTTGCGTCAAAAGAAAGGGAAATCCATTAGAAAAATTGCTTATTTACTTCATTTAAGTAATTCTACAGTTTTTGATATTCTTAAGCGTTATAAGAAACAGAATCGTATTCAAAACAAAAGAACATCTGAGAGATTATCTAAGTGCTCCTAAACTTGTTGAGGAGCTTTGTGAATTATATGGAACAGAAATTGTAAGCAGAGCTATAGTGCACTAGAAGATATAGTGGGATTATCGCTCCATAGACCCCATGTTAAAACAGAGTAATCCGTTTTTGTACAAATAATAGAGGGCGCTGTTAGCGCATGTGCCCCATCGAAATCAGGTAGACGTTTGTTTACTATCGCTGACATGTGCCAGTTCCCACTTGAAATCTAAGCAATTCTGGACTACATTTTTGTGCTTTGAGCTGCTAAAATTTAATTTACGACATGTCATCAAAACTTTCTCGAAAGTGTTTTGTACCTGGCTGTATATCTGGGCACCGAAATGCTACAAAAGTGTCATTGTTTAAAGTTCCTAAAGATGAAAAACTTCGTCGAGAATGGGCGAAAAGAATTTCCAGAGGAGATAAAGAACTATCGATCCAACATAGTGTTTGTGAACTGCATTTTGAACAGCATTTCATAGATAAATTTTATAATCATGTTGTTAATGGTGAGGACATAAAAATTCCAAGAGGCAAACCATTGCTTAAACCTGAAGCAATACCCAGCATATTTCCTAAAGCTCCCAAGTATTTCAATAAACCACTACCCAAGAAAAGGAAAGACAGAAGTAATGTAACAACTGAGGCAAAAACAATGTGTGTGAATAAAGAAAATCATGATGCTTCAGAAATCTCTGTTTCAAGAACCATGAGAATAAGTGATGTAGAGACTGTTCAGTTACCTTCTCCATTTTGGTCAAAATTACGGATAAAAAACTGTCCTCAATCATTAGTGTTCGTTAATTTGATTTTTGATAAAAATTTGGAGTATCCATTGGTCAGAAAATTAATCAGCGTTATTGAAAAAAATAATAAACTAACTGCAGATGTTTTTATGTGTGGGCAAAAAACACAGTCTGTTACTTTTAATGCTGTAAGTGAATTAATAATTTTGCTTAATAATGTTGAATCAATACCTCTCTGCTATGGAGCTGGAAGCATTTTAGAATATAATCAATATTATCTTAAATATGTAAACATTATGCATGATCAAATATATAGTAAAAAATGTACAGTTAAGATTAATGAGTCTGCAACATGTGTACATTGTAAATATGTAAATAGATTGATGAAAAGAAAAACTTGTAAAAATATATATTTGAAATCAAAATTGGGTAGTAATAGAAAAAACAAATTGATTTGTTGTTTAAGAAAAAAAATTACAGAGTTATCCTTAAAATTGAAGGAACAAAAAACAAATGAAATGTGCAGTTCTGTTGTTGCTTCAAACCCAAAGCAATTGCTTGCAATAAATGCTTATAATGATGCCGCTAAACGTAAAAGTAATCAAGGTATGATTTATGATGCGAAATGGCTGATTGAATGCATAATAATGAGAATGAAAGGACCCAAACTTTATGAACATATCCGCGAAAATAAAATTCTGATTGTGCCTGGAAAGAATTGCCTTCTGAGATATATTAAAAATTACCGCAGTGGATTTGGTTTCTGTGATTCTGTTTTTCAGGCAATCAAACTGAAAACTCAAACTATGGAACCCTATTTTCTCCATGGTGGTATACTGATAGATGAAATGAAGTTGTCTGAAAACTTGCATGTGGGTTCAAATGGTCAGATTGAAGGATTTGTGGACTTGGGAAACTTTCAAGATGGCAAAAAACAAAGCAACCATGGATTAATATTCCTATTTCAACCATTTGTTGGTGACTGGAAGCAGATTATTGCAGTTTTTGCCACATGTAACAATGTTAAAGGGACCTTGCTTTGTGATTTGATCATAGAAGCAACAATATTGCTAGAAAATGCAGGTCTCTATGTAGATTATATAACTTGTGATGGTGCAGCATGGAATAAAGTAATGTGGAAGAAATTTGGTATTGGTATTCGGTCAGATAATACAGTTGAGTATCAGATGAATCATCCATGTGATGAAACACGCAAATTAAATTTTATATCTGACTTTCCACATTTAATAAAATGTATGCGAAATGCCTTTTTGAAACATGGATTTTACACACCATATGGAGAAGTGCGACCAGAGCATATAATTTGTGCATGGAAGAAAGATTGTGATGCCATTACTTTAAAAGCAATGCCATGGAAGAAAGATTGTGATGCCATTACTTTAAAAGCAATGCCACATATTAATAGAAGGCATCTTTTTCCAAATAACTTTGAAAAGATGCGAGTGGATTTAGCTTTTCATTTGTTTGGAAATGAGGTTATCAATGGCCTTAATTTTTTCCGTAATGAAATAGAAGAGTTGTACGAGAACTTGGAAAGTACAGTGCAATTTGTGAAACAGATAAATTCAATAATTCATATAATGACATCTAGGTATGCTGCAGAAGCTTTATTTTTAAATTCAGAAAAACATACAGCATTATTACAATTTTTATCATTTCTGGATGAATGGGAAGAGCTCACTAAAAAAAAAAAAATGAAACTTGGCTTCATTAGTCAGTCAACTGCTGAAGGTTTACGTGTTACATTAAAATCAACATTGTTTCTACTTCATTATGTGACAGAAGAATTAAATTTTAAATATATATTAACTTCAAGATTAAGTCAAGATGCCTTAGAAAATTTATTTGGTATCATAAGACAGTCTAAAGGCTTTAATGATCATCCAACACCAAGTGAATTTTTGAACATTGTTGAAACACTGCGTTTTTACAATCTTGCCAAATCACCAAAGCATGGAAATGTACCAGAAGAAGTCATAACTGCACTTCTTGTGCCTTCCACTGATAAAATGCATGCTGTAAAAAATAGTCAACATATTGAGTGTATAATTGACCAATTGATTGAAAAAGGTCAATTAGCTGATGCTTGCTCATCATTTGATTTCTATTGTACAAACGTCGATCATACATATGCATCAAAACAAAGTGATTCACGTATAATTTATTATATTGCTGGATATGTTGCTAGAAAATGGATTAAAGTGGAAAAATGTGTTGCTTGTTCAGAAGTTTTAAGAAATATAGGATTGGAAAGCACAGTAAATTCTGAATTTATTTCTTTAATTAGTAAAAAAAACCTTACATATCCTTCAAATAGTTTATATGCTTTAATTGAATATCTCGAAAAGTGTTTTGTAAATTTTTTTAATATAAATATAATAGAAAGAAGCAGTATATTACAATTTGTATCATCTCTCAAGTTAAATCATTATGTAGGGTGTGATTTACATAAAACAATGCTAACCAAAAAAATTGTAAGATTTTATGTTATCACACGATTTCATTTTTACACAAAAGCTCTAAACAAGCAAGAAAACACAAGGCAGAAAGCTAAATTTTTAAAACTCCATAGAATTCAATAAAAGGAAGCAGTCTGTAGATATTATTTAAATATTTCGTGAATTATGTCAGTTTGTGTTAATATTTTTGTTTGTTTATTTTTTCATTTTTTTTTTTTTATTATATATATATAAAGATTTGATATTAAGGAATTAAAATTATTCATTTTTAAGCATGAGGAATGAATGTTCATTTCTTCATGTTATGTGCGATATGAAATTGCTGTAGTATATAATTGTTTTACGTATCAATTAAAAGATGTTTTCGATTAATCTGTGAAAATTAATGTGTGGCAAAAACTGCAATATTTTCCTTCCATTTACCAATAAATAATAGAAATTGAAATATTTTTTTTATTTCATCTTAAAAATATTATAAGCAGCAAAAATTGCAATAATTTCTTTCCTGTTACCAATAAATAATATGCAAAAACTGCTATAATTTCTTCCAATTACCAATAAACAAAATGCATGTGGCAAAACTGCAGTAATTTCCTTCCAGTTACCAGCAGATAATAGAAATTAGAGTATTAGATCATGACTGCTGTGTTTCTTCTTTTCTCCCCCCCCCAATCTTGAAAGTATTGTAAGTTAACAAATCCTTCAAATTGATCATTTAAGTTCACATGCAAATTATAATATATGATCACAAAGTTTGTCTTCTATCATTTTCATAATTATGCATTCAATTACCATTTTGGATCATAAATAATTCTTTGATTACTTGTATATTTAGAGATCATTATATGTATTTATTTCAAGCAATTACTCTGAATTCGATGCTATAAGATAATTACACACTTCATATTTTTTCCTGCTATTTTAACTTTAAAGGCACTTTTGTAATTTTTTCCCTTAAATAGCAAATTAGTTTATTTGTGCACTTGCCACAGATTTTGACACCTGTGAAAGAGAAGTCGAACACATGCCGAGATCATCTATGGACTGTGTGTATGTGTGTGCATGTGAACAAGGATAATTAAACACATACGTATTATTTCAATAATACTACCAAAATGTGTGGTAGGTGCATAACAGAAAAGTACCCATAATTGTACATTTTTAGTATATATTATATATTGATCATGCATAATATTTACAAATATTTATGGTAATGTCATCTATATTCCAGATTGGTTCTAGGCTCTACTGCAGGGAGATATTGAATCAGTATGATTAAGCAAGGTTATTAATTATTAACTAAGCAAAATTATTATTGACAAATATTGAGCATTTTATCTCAGCTGTTACATTAGTTAAGTCTCCTTTTATTTAAAAATGGCTTATTAAAATATATTTGAAGATTCATAAATATGATAAATATTGCTTAAGGTTTATGTAAGGATTTGCCTCATTGAATTTTAGTTCCTCAACTTTAACAATATGACTAAAATTTATCAATAAAATGCTCTTCTAAATGCAGTTCACACATATAATCCTGGCTTGGTAGCTCTGTGTCCTCTCAAAAAGTCTTTTTCAACCATTCTTGATAAAATGCAAGTTCTTTAATAGTTACTATCTTGTGGAATTTTATTGTCCAGATATGCAACTAGGTACTTTTCCGTTTCGGAAGCCGTAAAAATGGAAAAAAAAAAAAAAAAAGTTTGCCAAATGCCAATAATAATATATTAATTGTGGTAAACCTATCACACAATTCATGAGTTTGAATGCTTGTCTGAACAAATCTTTGAAAGTATATTCCTATGAATTCTAATTTATGACAAAAATTCTTCAACAACTGTACTGTTATATGTTTGCATATGAACTACGAGTTACTTATTTTTTAACAGAACAAGTCTATTTTGCAAAGATAACTTTTAACTATTATTTTACCATATTTGATAATAATGTAAATTAATGAATGATATGAGTGATTTTGTGTGTGTGTATTTTCATTTCTCCCAATTCACTCATATTTGAATTGAATGAAATTTAATTATGATATTTAATTTATACATAAGTTGACTACATTTCATGTGTACAAAGTGCATTTAAACAATAAAAAATTAACATTATTTATTTTGCAGTAAGTATATATAGTGCATTATTTATTTTCATTATCTCAAAATTATTATTAGGTTGTTAGATTTAGGCAAAGCATATTCAATTGTTTGATGTATTGCTGCAATAAACTGAATGATTGCTATTTGCCCAAGAAGAATGCTTTCATGGAAGACATATTAAAGACACCAGTTCATGTCTCAAACATTATTAAATCAAGCTCGCTTACTTGCATGAGCTAGTTGGATTTAATAATATTTATAAATATATTCATTGGTATAATATTGTGGTTGATATAGAAATTCATGATTGATATAGAAGTCAGGTAAGATTTTGTGTTATAAAGGAGAGATGGAAAGTCTCTGAGAATGAAGATAAGGTAGAAATATATTCATTTTTAATAAATTAATAAGTACTGTGTATATGTATATCTATTCTTTCATTTCATTCATATGAAAATGCTTTGATATATGTTGTAAAAGTTAATTAATATATAAATTGTCTATATATCTTATAATAAAAATTAGCATTATTTATTTTATTTTAAAATTAATTACCATATGAGATACGGTAAATTTCATTATAACATAGAAATAATCAAGGTTTGGTTAATTAATTATGGCAAAGCACATGAAGGTTATCTGCCTAAGAGAAGGGATGCCTTTGTATAGGACTTTTCAAGGGAAATTGACTTGTATTCACATTATGCTGAGGGAAAACAATGCAAAATCACATGAAGCCAGCCCATGTGATTGCTAGAATTGAATCTAGGTCGAACTATCAGCAATTTTACCTCTTTGCCATTGGTGAGCCTCAAAATGAACAAAGATTGTTTTGAATTTTCATGCAGTTAATTCAGACATTTTCTATCAGCACAACCAGATAAATATTAAAAGATTATGCAAGAGAAATTGAAGAGTAAAAATGTAGATCTCTAAATATTCAAAAATTTAAATTAAAATTGTATAACTTTTCTACTATTTTTATAGATGTACTCAATTTTAAGTGACATAGTTCATTTTGCACTGTGTCAAGTTACGATACTGTCAGTAAACAAAATTTCATTAGAGCAAAAGTTATGTATAAATTTTAACATTCATATAAGTACCTTTAAATGAAGGTGTGACTGTATTGCCTCTATAAATTCTTTTGCTACATCACTTGATAAGACAATATACTGAATTTTATATAATGCCTGTAGTACCAAAACAAATATTAAAATAAGCTTCTGTAACTTTATGGAGAATTTATTCAACAAATATTTCTTGATATGAGAAATTTTAATATTTATTACTTATTTAATGTTATTTTTAATATTTATTACTACTTAAGTGTAAAATATATTCCTGAAATTTTTAATACCGATAGAGCATTTTACAACAAATTTGTTTAAGCCGAAACTCGAGTTTTAAATTAGAAGTATTCATCATCAAATTAGGAAATGATACTTAAAAAGGTAATAAAAATCGCATCTTCCTCAATATTTATTTCTTTGTTACTTTATAAATGTTACTGTTTATTTATTTTTTAATTTATTTTTACTTTTCTCTACGAAATCATAATATCATCGACGAAATCATAGCTTTGATATATATATCCTTATCAGATATATCAAAGCTAGCATGAATCAATCTAAGGATGAGCATTAAAAAATATAGAATTTCTATAATATACGAGCAAATAATATTTAAAAATGCTTCTGTAGAACATTTAAAGGCGCTATAAAATTAAATAAATATATTTTTTAAGAAGAAAAGAAAAAAGAAAACTATGTAAAAGGTGTCAATTTAGACCTTTAAAACAGATTCAAATTGCAGTAAACGTCTCCGATTTATGGGGCACATGTGATCACAGCGCCCTCTAGCGGAATGTCAAAATTCGATTACCAAAAATAGCGTCGATAATTCCACTATGTCTTCTAGTGCACTATAGCAGAGCGATGCGATCTGCAGCATATCACGGCCAAGTAGCAAGAAGAAAGTTTATGTAAAAAAAAAACGAAAAATTCAACTCACTTTGACGAAATCGATGAAACAAAAGACATCCGACTGCTGGAAAAAACATTGTGTTGTTTGCTGATGAAACCAATTTAACATCTTCGGCTCAGATGGACAAGTGCTGTGTAGAGAAAACCCAAAGAAGAATTTTGGAAGCAAAACTTAGTGCTAAGTGATAAACACAGCGAAGGAGGAGTTATGATGTGGTGATGTACTGCACATTCCGGAGATGGTAATATAAAGTTTATAGATGGTATTATGGATCGGCCTTGACATCTTGAATTTGAATTTGACATCATCAGCACAAAACCTTAATATACAAAATAGTTTTAAATTCTACCAGGGAAATGATCCAAAGCATACTGCGCACAATGTTAGACTCTGGCTGTTATTTAAGTGTCCAGAAGTAATTATGGGACTCCGTTAGCTCAAAAAAAACCCCAGTCCTAAATGAAACAATTTCAGATCAGGGGAGGAACCATTTCGTCGTGCGCTTGTCAAAGTTATTTAATATATAAGCATTTCAAATAAATTAAGACTAATAACAAGATATTAATTTTAGTCAGAACCTCAGATTTCATGTAATTTTTATACTCTGCTAATAGGATTCAACTTCATCTGAGGTTTGAAATTTGTGCTTGTCAGTTATTTGAATTCCTGTCTGACATAGCTCTTTACAAATCTGAAAAATTGAGAATTGAATAAGCGAAGACATTTTTAGGACACGTTTTTCCCTCAGCTCAAAAAGAAAATAATATTCAAGTCACGTAGGTGGTTGGTGGACTTCTTTCAACATTTTTCTAAACTATGTTTTTTATTTAGGTAGTCATCTCAAAAGGGTATATTATCAATGACACTTATTCTTTTTTTTTTTTTTTTTTTTTTTTTTTTTTGCAATTTAGCACTATGTCACATACAATGGAAATGATATCATCCAATAAATAAATTTAGTGATTTCCTTTTTTAATTTAAACGGGAAAGCAAACCGGATTTTTTGTGGCATCACTGAATATGCATGTAAAGCAATATGTGTAATTTGGTTTAGCCATAATTGTTCTTCAAACTAAAATCTGTACAATATACTCACCCCCTTACCAGTCTTAAAAGTCCTTATCTGTCTTTCATTTTCCCAATGCTTTGTCGTAGTCATATACTTCCAGCTACAGAAGTGTTTTAAATTACGGAAATATTTATGTTTGGGCTCCCATAACATGCATATTTTGAAACTGGAATGTTCGAACCATTCGTTTGTAATTGGAAGTGTATGTCAATTTAAAAAAAAAAAAAATTTCCAGAAATAATGAAATCTAACTTTTAATGGGACCTCCTGGATGCCATGCTTTTATTTGGGAAAGTTTTATGCTCGTTATGAAAAAATAAAATTATGAGAAGTTTGACTCCTGTGCGATATAAATTGAGGGGATAATTAATTTCAAGATTTGCAATTTTTGATGGCATTTTCAACTTACCTTATGGAATCTGCTAGTTAAGTTAGAATAATTCCAGAAAATAGGTTAAATGAAGTGCTGCAAAAATGTGTATAATTTAATTAGTGTTATACAATATTGTTACAAAAGGAATTTCATAGGGTAGAGAAGAGAACCTCCCTTAATTACATAGAAAGGGGAGTTGCATCTCAAAAAGCTTCCTAAAATTATCCTGCTTTGTGTATGGCGAGACTGCAAAGGAACTGCATACTATGAATTATTACCACTAAATCAGACAATAAATTCCTAAAAATATTCTTCCCAAATGTAAGTTTTAAAAGCAGAAATCGATGCAATACGCCCATAACTCACTAACCGCCAAGGTGGGGTCTTCTATGATAACAAATCACGGATTCACATATGGATGAATATCAGGTAAAGACTTATTGAGTATGGCTAAAATGTTTTACTCCATTCGCCCAATATTCACCAATACTTGCCTCCTCGGATTTTTATCTTTTCACGTCACTTCAAAATTCTTTGAACAACAAGGAGTTCACTGCTTTAGGAATAGTCAAACAGCATTTTGATGACATCTTTATGAATAAACCTAATCATTTTTTAAGAAAGGAATTTCTCAGTTGCCCTAGAAATAGTGAAAAGTCAGAAAAATGAAGCTTATGGGATTCAGTCAAATTTTCTTAAGGTTTTCTGGTACTTTATTTGTATTTACCATAGAAAAAGGCAAATGACACATAATAATAGCAACAGCTCATGGTCTAAACCAGAGGAGAGGAACATGCTGCCTCCCTGTGTTTCTTGTGCGACCTCTAACTTTTATATTAATTAATATTTAATTATAAAGATTACGACAATTCAGAAATTAATATAATTAAATAACGTCTATTGAGCATTACTAGTTCTAGAAGTCTTTCATAGCCTGAAATTATTGCCATCCTAGCGCATTTTTAAGTTTGGTAGCAAATTGGATATTATAAATTTTTATTTTAATAAATGACTTAACTTTTTCTTTCCCTTACTTCGATGTAATTTAATGAAGTATGAAACTATACAAAAAAGATAATAATTTCACAAAAGTCGCATTTATAGGTATATCAACTTGTGCGGCTTCCTTATCGTGTGGAGTTTCTAATTTAAATGTGGCCTCTCATGGTAAAAAGTTTCCTCACCTCTGGTTCAAAACTATGGTTTTGTGCTAAAAAAATAAAAAAGATTTGGTTGTTGAAAAATTGAAGAAAATCGGCTCTGTGAAAAAGTACAGAAAAGTTTGGGCATGCTGTCTTTCTGCGGCCCCTGCGATTACCTAATTCAAGGTTATTTTCTCGAACTTTTTCACTCAAGGTGAATTGTATTTATTTGTTTTTTGATATGCAACGTGTTGCTGTATTAGCTAGAAAATTCAAATAATTTTTTGAGTTAATTGTTTACTTTCTCAACGGAAGTACCCTATTTTGCCTTTCAGGGATTTATTTTCAGCAGAGTTCTTTCC
>KK112616.1:486051-496176 GCA_000611955.2 Stegodyphus mimosarum | reverse complement strand
GTCCTTCATGGTGTTGCAATTTTCACAAACGTGAGTGTGTATATATATATATATATATTGAAATGAATATATATATATATATATTCATTTCAAAACTTTTGTTGCTCTAATGCTAGCTTTTAAGAACTAAATAATCTTCTTATTTTTATAATTTTAGTTCATATTTTCATATGTTGGATTACTTCTATTTTACATGTTTCCTGAACATGGTCTACTTAAACTGAAATTATCATTATTAGATTTTTCTAAGCTTCTTTTGCTTGCTATGAATTTGTTGCTATATATTTTTTTTTTCTTCAAGTTCTTAATCTGATCTGTATGGATTCAAAATCTAGATTCATTTTTATTTTTTATGTATTAGTTTGCTTACATTCGGATGTTTTGTTTTTTTGGATTCGGTCTACTCAAAATAATTTTTTGTAAATTGTTTATGTTTTTGATGCTATAATTTTGGAATTTACACTGCTTACTTCAGCCTATAGGGACTAGACTGATGAAGATTATTTTTTCTCTGAGATTGTGTCTTTGCTGGTTCAAAAACAAACTGACATTTAATTCTTTCACTGCACCAACTCCCTCAAGATGCAGTGAAAAACACAAATTTCTTATTTCACTTTTATTTTGACATGTTTTGCCCCCCTTTTCAAACCAGTTTGTCAGTGTGCTACTGGTTTTTTGTTTTTTGCATATGTTTATTCCAAACTGAATGTGGGATGAATTTCAAACATTTAGGCTACTGGATTAAGTTTTGAACTGTTCCTTACTTTGTGTTTATTCTTTTTTTATGTAGCAATAAAGGTATTCCATTTATACAGGGTACCCCAGGAAAAAGTGTGATAAAAATCTTGTAACAAGAGGAAAATGAAACCAAATTCTTACCTGACATACCTTTATGTTTGAAATATGAAAGTGCATTACAAGAGATGCTGGAAGTGATCTCCTCCCACTTGTACACACAGCTCAACACAGCATTACATGTTGGCATATGTTACTGCCACAGTATTGGGCATCATTGCCTGGATTTCATGGTTGATGTTCTAACTCATTGATGGTGCATCGTTTGTGCTTGTACACATTATCTTTAAGGCAACCTCATTAAAAAAGTCAAAGGGGTCAAACCTGGAAAAATGGTTTCACTGCAGTCATATTCACTACTAGACATGTGGCATGTTGCACCGTCTTGCCAAGTGTCAGCTCTTTATAATCCAACTGGTTCAAATCCGTAAAACAGTGCCTGGTCACTTCACTGGCGACAGTAGTGTAAAAAAATGGCCTGATGATATGCCGCTTTGATAATGCACAAAACAAACCCATCTTCTGTGAACAAAGGACTCGTCAACTGCATGCTGATTGTCACCACTAAACGTGTGTTTTGTCAGTTCATGTATCCTGACAAGTAAAACCATGCTTCATGACTATACCATGTTTGTTGCAATATTCTGGAACTTTCAACAATAAATCGCTGAAATCATGGTCAGTCCATATCAGTTCACGAAGAACTGTAAACTTGTAGGAATACCGGCCTGCTCCTTAATAGTTTTTTTGACACATGTTATGCAATAATAAAGATTCCTAATAGAAACAGAACCGAGATTTTATGTGTGAGGCCAACAGTTTTGTCTTTACATCAACACTTTCTTCACATAACTGCACCCCCCACACACACATACACTGTGTTGATCTAACAATGTTTCCTTTGTCACCAGTATCTTCACAAGCCTTGAATACAGTGTTCAGATGATTTACATCGACCACCGAAACATTTCAAAAACAGTCACTGTATGTCTTAAGGAACCACTTATCCAATAGTGTATCACAAAAAACACGTGCTCTTCCACAGATTATCGATGCACCATCAAAATCAAACAGCATCAGAAGAAGCAAGTTGTACCCTAAGCAGTAAGCCATCCTGCACTGAAATATGAGAGCCACACAGAATGCAGAACCTCACTGTGGCCACATTTGACAGACTTACAATGTTGCCATGGTGATGAGTTACATCAGAATATCTGCAGTGAAATCCAGGCAAATTATGCCTGATACTATGGCAATAACGTACATGAAAATGCAGTGCCATGTTGAACTGTGTCTATAGGTGGGAAGAGATCACTTCCAACCCCTTCTTGTAATGTACTTTCATTTCTCAAACATAAAGGCATGCCATGTAAAAATTTGGTTTCATTTCCTCTTGTCGTAAGATTTTTATCACATTTTTTCCATAGCCTCTTTCAAGTGGAATACCCAGTATATTGTTAAAGTCTTAAATAACCACACAGGAAACTATACTGAGCAGATAACAGCTCTTACAGAAAAGAAAAATAGATTAAAAGTAGAAAAACAGATAAAGCAGACCTTTCATTTGAATGCAAGAAATATCACAGATCACAAAATTGCTCAAAGAATATCAAAGGTAAAGTACACAGCAGCAATCACCAATTCAAATGCTCACTAACAAAGCGATCTTGAGAGAAACGCTCAACATCAAAAAAATAGTATGACCAAAGCTCTGAACTAATGCCAGATTACAATACAACTTTTTATATAAGGATGAATCACATTAATCAGGAGTTTGTTCATTTATTATTTATGTAATCAATTTCTTTCCCAATTAAGTTTTCTTTACATTTGAGAATTTAAGATTTAATTGAAGATTTCTATTATTCTAAAGAACATTGTGTACTTAGAACGCACAGAAGATGCTTATTTTATTTCTTTAATAATATTAGTATTGAGAATAAAAATGGAAATATATTAAGTCAGAGCTGGCACCAGAGACAGTGTTGCAGAATTTTTAGAATTTAAAAGATTGCTACTGGGCAGCAGAATTTAGGACACACAGAGATTGCAACAAGTAGCAAAATGCTCTGTGTACTGTGCAGAGACATAAAAGATTAATCTTTTAAAATGTCAGTTTTCAATTTCTTTATTAATAGAAAAATCCCTTTCTGCAAATGCCTATCCAAATGATTAGATTAGAACTATTTTTGCAATTTTTTATGCCTGCTTCCAGTGAAAAAAAAAAAAAAGGTAAGATAAGCATGTTAAGAGGAAGACTTCTAGAACCAAAAACATAAAATTCAAATAACTTTGTTTTCACAGTTCTTCTAAACGTTTTCTATAAATAAGAAATCCATTTCAAATTTCCCATAAGACACATTTATTACAAGTTAATACCATGAAAACATTGTTCATTTGGTCAGATTTTTCTGAAACTGTAGGTCTATAAATCCTCCTAAACCTTCCAAGGTGCAAGGTCTATAAATTTATCCTTGCCAACTCTACAGCAAAAAGTCAAAAGATTTTTAAATAAAAAAATTCAGAAAAGGAAAATGTAAAATGAATTTTTAAGAGAAAAGTGATACACATTTGAATATTCGGAAACAACTACATGGGAAAAAAACTCTAATGAAAAAATATAAAAGAAGAAGAATGAAATTAATTTTAAAATAACTTTTTGGTTTTTCTACGAAGTGCTTTGGAAACTGAGTTTCATAGCATTTATTATCTTATTTATTTTTCATACTCAAAATATTCCTAGTCACCAAAATGGAAAGTAATGTCATTTTAAAATATGGAAAAATAAAAATGTTTTATTTTAATGCTATTTCTTAATTACAATATTTTAATATATTATAATTTTAAATGATATTTATCAATTTTGTTATGTCTGTTAAAAAAGGTAAAAAAAATTTGTAAATATCCAGGTCAAACATTTTGTATCTTAATTGATCTTGAAATTGCCAAAATGTCTATAATCGCCAAATTTAGTACAGCAAGAACCAGCACTAGACTTCACCGCCAGGTGCAAACTCTGTGATTCCGAAATTCTGCCATTCGGTTTCTTCTTAAAATTGTAAGTATTTTGCCACCCAATGCGGCTGCACGGGTTGCACCAGCTGTAGCACTCTCCCTGAGTACAGCATAATAAAAGAAATTGTATCTCAAAATTGAAAAGGATGTTTCTAATGTAATATTTCATGAATTTTTCATTTAAAAAAAAAAAAAAGTTAATGTTTTAACAGTAGCAGAGCCTCATACCCTATTAGCTAGTAGGAAAGAATTCAAATGATAACCCATCAAATACATATTTGTCAATGAAATGAAAAATATTTCTTCCAAAATGTTAATTTCACATACAAAGTAGCAGTCATAAAACGAAAACAGAAATGTCATATGAGTAAAATTAAGGCTCTTTTGCTAATTTGGGCTGAAATTAAGGACTTTTAAGGGCCATACGAACTCTGTTAATGTGTATACCTCTTATATTTAGCATCAGTGCTAAATAAGCATATGTCAGCAGCAAATTTCAAGAGTATAATTCAGGAAATGTTTTAGTTATTGTCATGAACAACTAGAGATATTTATAAACTCACAAAAAGAAATGACAATCCCCTTTCAGACTGAAAGTAGCAGAATTTCAGAAACTCCATTGTTTGTGAACTGTTCACAGGCTGTTATGGTGAAAATGCACTAAGAATGGCAAAATAACACTAAACAAAACAAGCTATGTAGAAACTGCACATGATGAACCATAGATGAAAGAGGTGTGTGGCAGCTGCAGTAGGGTTCTCAAGTTAATGAACATGCTGCAATACAGCAATTTACAACCCAAATAAACCAGTCAGTTACTGCAATCGACTCCAAAATGACAGCTCAATGAACATTGCCACATATGGAACTCCAAAACAGATCCAAGGTAACAACACTTATGTTAAAGACTGTTCATTGGCAAAAAGAGGCTAGAATTTGCACAGTATTAATAGTAAACATCCAATGACTGGCAAAAGGTTACCTTCTCTGATGAATCACAATTTTTGCTTTATTGGATGGATGGATGGATGGATGTTGGTGTGTATAGCAAGAAACACCAGGAGAACAAATAACTATCCACCATTTGTAGATGAGTACACAAATAATAATGTTATGATCTGGGAAATACTTTTGTGATAGTATCTTGGTTCATTCATTATTGCGGATAGATCACTGTAAAGTACTGGCACTTGCACACATGCAAATCCTTTCCTCCGGGAATGAGAGCATTCACCCCCCCCCAGCATGAGAATGCAATGTGTAACACATCTAGGAATGTACGTCTAGTTAGAAAAGTAAAAAGAAGACTTTACTGTGCTTCCCTGATCCCAAAACTTTTTGCAAATATACACCTAATCAAGAATCTATGGGGCCACCTCAATTCAGATGTTTGCTCTATGGATTCCCCATCATGCACTCTGCAGCAGTTCTCAAATGCACTGCAGTGAGGATGCTTCTATACCCCTGTGAAACTTTTCTCCACCTTATCGAAAAACACCCAGCTCATCTAGCTGTTTTTCTGTTATACTTTCAGTTGCTAGGTTACAATTCAGATCTTACTGAAATTTGGGTAATTTTTGTAGTTTTCAAGTTGTCTTAATTAAACGAATGCAGCATACATAACTTATTTTTAAAAATTGTTTTTTAAACTTTCTTGGCCTACAATAATCAAGCATAATTTTTTTATCCCTTATATAAAAATAATTTTTCTGGGATAGTGATTTCATATTTGAATAGTTTAAAAAAATCGAAATATAGTTAAAACTCTTTTGTACAAGCAACACTGACTTTACCAATTATGCAAAGGTCCTTGAAGGAATTATTCAATATGCCGGAATTCTATATTAGAAGATTTATATAGCACACAGAATAGTATATAGTAATACAGAAATATTCTTTTAATACGAGTAAAAAATTCCATAATTTCACAGTAATATATTCACATGAATTTCATACTAATATCCCACATAACATACTTACTGAGAATAGTCGAATAGCCTACTACCCCATAAAGAATGCTCCCCACGTCCCCCATCATGGAAAAAACAAGAATTACTTCCATCAAACTGATTCAATCCATCAAGAACATTTTTTGAAGCATGGCTGTGAACGACATCCAACAAGACATAAAGACCATGTGCATGTGCGTTATCCACCAATTCCTTCAATCCTTCAGGATTTCCATAACGACTGCAATTATGGAAAAAAAAAACATACAAAAATATATTTGTTCTTACTACATAAATTTCATTTTCCAGCAAAAGAAAAATTGTTGTCTTCATTTACTATAAACATTTGTTGCAAATTCCGCATACATATGAAACAATGATAAAAATATATAGCTACATCTCACAAAACTTTTTCTTTCTTCATTTAATAAAAATAAATCTCTGCACAACATTAATTTACAATGGAATAACATCATACAAAGTTCTTTTGCTTCCTACATCATTCGACATTGTTACTTTGAATATTTTAAGTATTGTTTTCATGTACTGTAACTTGAATTTTTAATGATTATCTCTTAACTAACAAGCTTATTATAATTGTCTAGCAAAAAACTGAAAAAGCTGTTTCTAGCTATAATTCCATTTCAATAATAATTTTGCATAAAACTTATTAAAATGAAATCTAATATGAAGATTAGATAAGGCACGTGGGTTACCCATTTTATTACTCAACTTGGTTCCGTGTTCTTTGAAACCGTTAAATATAAAACTAAAACGTTTAATTTTTTGTATTCATATTGCTAAATACTTCTAAGAAATCTTGAGTGACATAATTCAAATCAATTTCTTAATTAGTTTTGAAAAAATGTTTTATTTTAAATTTTTATTATCAAAATAAAACAAAAACAAAATTGCAATGCGTCACTTTTTTGAATTAAAATTATATAACCCTACCATCTAGTCCCCATCACTGGAGTCATCTAGGAACATTGTGATTCTAGTATATTTTCTTGTAGGAGGCCAAATATTTTAGTTGCTTGGTTTCTGTTCATCTGAATATCGAGCAGTATCTGGCTTAATACAGTTGAGTTGTACTGCAAATGTTCTTTTCCATACCTTGCAAGGATCCCTTTTTGTTAAGAACATCACCAATTTGTTTTCCAAATGTAATGCATATTGTACATCATCAACAGAAAAATTTTGGTTAGCTATATTTCCTTTTTTTTTTCTTTTTTTTTTAATCCTCTTTAGTCACTGAATTTGAATTGGATTCTTCTAGATGCCTTACAAGATCTTCTTAATCCAATGTTTTTTTCTAAAAATAGTCCATCAACACCTTGGGCAGATATATCATCTAACGTTGTACCACATAGCAAACGTGCAACATTAATTACCCGATTCTATTCGGTGTGCTTACATGGAATACTGGAGTATTAATAAACCATATTTGGTAAAAGAGCTTACCAACTTGCATTCAGTGATTGCAATCCAAGATTAAAATTCTTTCCAAACTTGGGTAAGTGTCTTATTTTCTGCAGCTTCTAAACTATCCAAAATAGACTGAAAAGACATTCATATGTAATATGCCCTAAATGCTGATATTACACCTTAATCCAGTGATGTAGTATTTGGTGGTAGAAATAGTATCTTTACATTCGGATGTCCAGGGGCATTGTCTAGTAGTAGTAATACTTTGAAACTAAAATTTTTCTTTTTTTTAATTTCTTTCTGCACTGGGCACAAAACAATTGCTAATCCAATCTGCAAACATAGATGAAGTCATCCAAGCTGTATTGTTGGCTCACCAATATGCTGGTAGCTGTTCTTTATCTAAGTTTTTCAATAAATGAAGATTCATTAATTTTTTTTTATAAATAATGGTTTCATACAACAATCTTCTGATGCGTTACTGCATAAGTGATCCTTTCCTTATCATTTTGAATATATATATACGAGACAGGAGTTTTTTCCAATTTAAACCAGTCTCATCAGCATTAAAAATTTGGTCTGCAACATAATTCATCTTTCAACAAGCAATTTTCTGCAATTCTGTTGTAAATTGATGAGCAGCCTTTACATCTGCAGAAGCACTTTCTCCTTGGATCCTGATACTGAATAGAGAATACCTTTCTTTAAACATTTCCATCCAGCCTTTATTTGCTTAAAATGATTTCGATTATTGTTCTATGGTAGTTTGCTGGCTTTCTTGTAAATGCTTATATGTCTTAAGCATTTTTTGTTTGATAATGTTCCTGCTCAAAGGCATTCTTTTATATACACAATCATCAATCCATATTGAAAGTGCTTTCTCAGTATTCATATTTACATCTGTTGAATGAAAACTTCATTTAACCTAAAGGTACCACTAATGCATACTCTCTTATTTTTTTTTTATTCTTTTTTATTGTACGAATAGTAGACTCTTTCAAGTACTTTGTCTTTGCAACAACTGATCATTTTTCTCATGTCGGTCATCTCATCATCATGTCGGTCAAAATTTTTACTCTAGTTTCAAGAGAAATTGTACACCTTTTTCAAACTATCTTTTGATTTTCTGAAGATATTTTGTAAATTAAGAGTTTCAAAAAAACTAGAAATTAATTGATCAAACACTTCTAAAAAAACTTGGTTGAAAATATTAAAAATTTGAAACTCGAGATCTCCTGCACTTATACATACTCAAATGAATTCAAACAAGGTCATATAGATATTTCTTATCAAATTTCACTAATCAAAGGTCATTCAATAGTTTCAGGGAAAAGAAAACTCTTACAATGGACTTGGAATGCACCTAGAACTTTTTACTGCCAAAGAGGAAATCGTTCTCCGCTATTCAGGGAGGAAGCAACCTTGTGGAAAAGAACCTTGTGGAAGAAAAGTGTTTGGGCAGCTAGAATTACTTGAAAATCTGAATAGTTTGAAACCGTGTAATTTGTTCTTTGGGGGTTACCTGTATGAAGATTAAGGAAAAATGATAGCAAAAACTTGAAATCTAATTAAAAGATCTTACCTAGATGCAGCAAAGAAACTAGTCACTTGATAACCAAAACTACCATAATAGGCATGTTCCATTATTGCCATTAACTGAATTGCATTATAACCTATATATGATAAGAAATTAAAATTTTATTTTCCAAAGCAACAGAAAAATATAATTAGTTACATACATAAAAATATTTTACGTCTCAATATACAAATAGTGTGAACTTCCAGAATTCTGAACTTATTATTTTTATTATTATCATCATCATCATCATCTACAGTCTGAACATGAAACATCATTCACTGACCTTTGACTAAGAATGTTGACTTACAAAAGATAGTGAAAATGACTTCCATTTTGTGCCTCTAGACTAATGGTTTGATTTTCTCAGAAGCTGATGCGATATATAATTATTGTAATATTCCCATATATTTCAAATTATATAAATTGTTTGTAAAAAGATAGTTCACTAGATATTCTCACAGCAAACAATCTGTGGATGAAAGATGTAATTATGAAAGTCAGAGCTGTTCTAGCGTGAAATCTTTTTTTCCTGATAGTAAACATTAATATTTGTAATATATTAAAATATTTACTTCTATCATTTTGTCAGGTTATTACAAGCATTGTATAAATGCTAATGTGATTAAAATAAGACTATGAATTGTGCTCTTGTACAAGTTTGTAAAACTTCTGATTACAGCACCCAAAGTCTTTTTTTAGACATTACAAATATGGACCTTTACAACTACCTTGTACATCAAATTTTAAAATAGGTTTTACTAAAGGAAGTATCAGTAAATATCTTTCTGGTTAATCTTTAGTTGAAGGAATAGAGGCAAGTTTGAGAGCAAATATGTTAACAGCACTGATAGCAAAATTTAAATTTTTAACACATTTACAACTTGGAGATTTTGCATCTAATATAAATTATAAAGATGATGCAATTTAATGTATTAAGTATTTGTAAAAAAGATAAAACAAAAAATATTGGATATTTCATATGAAAATTTCAGAGAACAGTATGCATTATAATTTACAACTGAAAAATTCAATCAAGATTTGACAAATCACTACTGTTGGAACTAAGCCTTATCAGAATCAATTGTACTAGCAGTGGCATCACCAAAGTCCCAAGTTTTCTTTTCTATTTTTTTTCGCAGCTTTAATGCATTTCTTTAATTCTTTATTTCCACTATTATTCAACTTTTTCTATGAAATTCTTTCATATCTAACAACTCAAAGGTTTTATTCTCTTTAGCAACTAAAACTTTCACCTGTGCTCAAATTAACTCACTTAGATTGAATTTTCACCAACAGCAAAGCAGTTTTATGATCATCCTTTTATTTCACAGTAAATTAGTTATATCTCTGCTTGTTTTC
>KK112616.1:459360-474073 GCA_000611955.2 Stegodyphus mimosarum | reverse complement strand
ATACACACACACATACATACATACATAATAGGCAAACATGAATCATAAAATTGTAATCATCCATGCATACCATTAAAAAATTTAGTTATTAGCCATGTCAACATTCAAATATTATGAAAAATACTGTATAATGCAATTAAATCAAATCAGTTCGCTCAAATCTTCCAATGTCTCACCATCACTAGTATTTCTGTTTCATCTCCAGTTTTCAATCTGTATTTTTCTACTATTCTCTTGGGTTACTGCATCAAAAATGTCTTATCTAAAAAATTCCTTCAGCCTTGACCATTCTTTTTTAAGATTTATACTTTTAAATTCTTGAACATCAGAAATAATTTCAATACGGCCTGATGTTATTGCATGATCGCTAGCAAAACCTTCTTACTTCACGATATTTTTTTTTTCAGTCATGAATTAAGACTAAGTTTTAATTTTACTTCAAACTTATGCATAACAAGAGATACAATGCATGAAATATAATATGTTTTCTGCCAATAAACAACAAATTTCTCATCTTTACCATGTAACACATTTCAGTTCGGTGTATCTATAAATAATATGGATTTGAAACCATATACCAAATTTTGTATAGTCATCAAAGATAATATAGAGGCAAGCTAATAAATCCAGGCCTAATTCCAATACTTTTAGTCATCTAAGCAATCTGTACAGTTGTTGCCCATATAAGTTGACCATATTAATAATGTTAAACAAAATATGGCTTTAATTAGTTGTGCTTGGGAGAACAATTTAGCTGGCTCCCTCCAAAAATCATTGTACTGAACAATTTCTTTTTGAATTACCATCAGTACTTACAGTTTATAATTCAGACATTTTCAACACACCTCGAGAATAATTAATACTCTTTTATTTTGAAATATTAAAAAAATCTTATGTTTTGAACTCTCAAAGCTTCTATCTTTTTATTCATATACATATTTCAACATTTTGCAGTTAAAGAAATCTTGTTAAAATTATTACTATGGTACCCAAAGATTTCTTTTATTTAATATGGTAACAACTAAAATGCCAAAACTGTTCAAAGTTTATGAATAATGCTGATTTCTAGTAATGAATAAAAAAATCTTGCAAGTGCTGTAGTTTTTTTCCTGAGAGCATTCTATCCCACTACGTTTACCTTCTAAAACCTAAAAAAGAACTACATCTTTAAAAATAAATTCTACAACTATAACGAAGGAAGCATAAATGAACTTTTATGATAGGCATTCTAGTAAAAAAAGTAACCTGCCCAAAGAACAGGAACTAAGCAATGTTTTAGAAACTTTGAAATTAGTTCTATACAGTAAATTAAGACTATAAATACTTACATTTCACCCAAGAAAAATTTCACTACATATATTTACATAAATGATCATGTCTACTCAGTGCCCTCAAAAATGCTTTCTAAAATATATTTTTCGATATATATTACATATTATACTTTTTTTTTATATAAGTCTGGATGATAAAGAAAACAGCAACTTACCGGCGTCGAAGTTCTTTTTCATGAGGTTTCAGATATGGGTCTAAACTCAGCAAATTTTCAATTTCTGGAACGTCTACACTCTCCGCATCTGTGAAAGACATTATAAATGACATTTGTAATGCACAGCCTGTGTACAGCACCGATTTTTGCTCAAGAATTGTTAAAAACACCGCGCAATGGTCGCCGCAAGGTAGTATCACGTGTCTTTGTTTTTGAAGGTCACGAAGTTGTTTTGATATCGAATGTGAGTAGATAACCCTGAAAATTCTAAGATACGTTGAAGGGTTAAAAACAAAGAAATCTTTTAACAGTACTTAATGGGTTGTGATTATTGTTAAATATTTGTGCACGTAATATTATTTCTAATGTTTTTAAATTTAAAAAAATAATTATTCTTTCTAATGCAGAAGAAATTAAGTTTAAAACAAAATAATTCAAATTTCTCATAATTAACCAGTGAGTTCTAAATTATATTAATTAGAGTTCAGTATAATAAGCACGATGTCAAGAATATTTATGGAAAGGCAATTTTAAAAAGTTTGCAGTAATTTCAAAAGCGAGATAATTTGTAAGTAAAATGGAGTTTTACCTGATGTAAAAGAAGTAAATAGAATTTTCCATCCTTTCGGCGTGCGAATTAACTTCGGTAGCTGTCCTTTGCCGGCTGAAGAAGCTCTTTCCTTTTGATCCATTCTTACTTAAAACAAAGTATGCGAACAATAACTGATTCCGGTCCATTAAGCTGAAAGCGGATAAAGAATTTGATAAACTCCAGATGAAGTTCCGATTGATAGTTTTCAAAGTAGATTAAAGTTTAGTTCCAATTCATTTTAATTCCTAATGCAAAGTCTTTTTTTTTATTTTTGAAGATCCTAATAAAGTCGTTTCAAAACCATGGCTCCTTATTAGGGACTAAAATTCTTTAAAATTCATTCAATAGACGCTCGTGCAAAACATCGCTTGAAAAGCAATTTCAGAAGTTATTAAGTCTTTTTTCGACACCTGATAATCGTATTTAACCTTTTTATCAATTGCAAATTAATTCATTAAAAATTATTATTGAAGAATTTTGCTCTGGCGCTTTCCCAAAATGGAATATGAAATTAAACAAAGAAAATTTTTTAAATTTTGTTCTGGAATGCAATTTCTGCCATAACAGCATTTGAAATATTTCAGAAAGCTTTCAAGAACTACATTTCAGTAAAGGCAAGAATCTAAAAAAAAAAAAAAAAAGTAGTTGAGGTGAATCACGCTCTAGACCAGTGGTTTCTAAAGTGGTTCCTACGGACCTCCACAGATCTGTAGCAAAATTCAATTAATTTAGGGTTGCGTAGTCAATGTCGAAGGTTCAGCGAATGGTTTAAATGCCAAAAAAATAATTGTGACCCATTTTCACAATAATTAAAAATACATATGAATAAAGAAATTTGAAGCAATTTTTACGCCCTGATTAAACTAAAACAAGTTGTGTCCTCTTTTTACAGAATGAGTGAGTCAAAGAAAAAACGCAGATGTTATAGAGTTGAATATCTAAAATATGACTTTATTCCGTTACCAGGATATAGTACTTTACCTACGTGTCTTCTATTAAATAAAACTTTGTTAAATGAATCAATGAAGCTTAAGGAATATTTGATAATGATGCATAATAATAAAAAAGATAAAGATTGAACATTTCTTAAAACAGTCAAATAAAAACATTTGAAAACATCGTCTTTGCTATAACATCTGAGCACGATGACGATGGACTGCGTGCTTCTTATAACATTTCTTTACTGATTTCAAAGTCGGAAAACCGAACACTTTTGGTGAACAATTTATTCTACCAGCTGTCAATGAGGTAATACATGCCGTGCTGTATGAACCAACTTTCGGTATAAGAATTCCACTGGGTAATAATATAGTACAAAAGAAGATTTACAGAATGGCTCAGTGCATAGAAAATTCTTTGCATGAGTTCATAAAATCACCTGAAATCGTTGTTCAACTTGATGAATCAGTTTTGTCAAAAAAAGAAGCTTTACTTTTAAAAGACTGTATGAGATTTAGCTTATGTGAGATTTGTAATAACACCTCCCAATAACTGTGATTTGTCAAATGTTTGGAAACTGATATGAAAGGTGAAACAATACTTACTGAATTAAAAAGATGTTTGGGTATAAAAACTATCTCTTGTAATATACTCTCCGTTGCTAATGATGATGCTCTGGCAATGAAAGGGTGGCATCAAGACTTTACACCACACCAAAAATCTTAGTGAATACTTGGATGGCTCATTAGATTATATCATTACAGCAGTTAATAAGATCTGAAGAAATGCCTTAAATGAGAGATCACTTGTTTTAGTTGTGAAATGAAGAGTGTAATCATTTACTACTTACTGTAACATTTAGTATTCAGTAATTTGTTAATGGCATTATTTAACATATAATATTTATGTTATAATATGTTAAATGCTGTTGTTATTGTGACTGGCAATACTTTTGGATACATGTATAAAAATAGAACTATGCTGGTATTGCAGTTCTGTGTAATATATAATATTCTATGACTATAAGGAAATTAAAATTATTAAAAAAATTATTAAAAAGTTAAAAGTGCGCTCTCATTATTTTATATGGTGCCAGCAGTGTTTTCCTTTCGAAACGGAAAGTTTTAAACCACCGGAACCTATGAAATTTGATGGAAATCTTGCTTCAAATTGCCGAAGAGGGCTGCAGTCGTTCGAAATATATGCATTAGCCAGTGAATTATATAATAAAGAAGAGAAGGTAAGAGTTAATACTTTTCTTCATGTAATAGGATTTTGCGGACTCGAAATATATAATACATTTCTGTAGAAGAAGATAAAGAAATTAAAATTAAATGAACTTAGAACAAAATTTACGGAATATTGTATGCCTAAGAAAAGTATTACGTATGAAAGACATTTATTCTTTACTAGAAATCGCCAGAAATCACAAATGAGTATGTAACTCGAAAAATTAGCATATCAGCCGAACGAAGAGGCAGAGCGGACAGAAAGACCCATCAGGAGATTAAGTAAGGTGATGTACGGTAGCACATGCGCAGATATGCAGGTAGACGTAATGGGGGAGTGTCTGAGTAGTATAAAGCATGATGTCGGTGTAATATCAGTATTTCTGGCAAAGAGATTGCACGCCGTATAGCAGTTAAAATCACCCCGAGTTGCTGCCTCAGCGAGAAATGGCGAATAATCAATCTGTTAGACGACATCTGGATGTTTTTACCCGAGGTCGAATCATTGGGAAGTTAGAGGAAGGCCGCAGTGTGACAAGTGTGGCTGCAGAGTTCGAAATTGCTCACAGCATCGTTTCACGACTTTGGAGACAACTTCAAACTACAGGAACAGCTATCCGAGGGTTTAATAGTGGTCGTCCACGAGGAACCACACCCGCAGATGACCGGTATATTGCCTTACAGGCCAGAAGAAACAGGCGGCAGACAGCGGGAGAAATCGCTAGACACACGACACAGGCGACTGGACGACCGATATCGCGTTTTACCGTGGCCAGAAGACTGCACGGTGGTGGTCTGTTTGCACGACGCCCTGTACGGTGTGTACCTCTAACGCCTGCCCATCGGAGAAGGCGTTCTCTGTGGTGCCGAGAACACCGGAATTGGAGAGACAATGAATGGGGACGAGTACTCTTTACAGATGAGAGCAGATTTAGTCTGAGTTGCGATTCTAGACACATACACATCTGGACAGAGCGGGGAACACGCAATAACCCCTTCAACATCATCAAAAGGGACTGTTTTGGAGGTCGCGGAGTTCTCGTTCGAGCAGACATAATGCTTGGTAGCCGGACCGACCTTCATATCTCCCAAGGAGGTTCGTCACCTGGGACTGCTATTGTAACGAGGTTCTTCTTCCTTACATGCGTCTTTTCACAAGGGCTATGGGTCCTCAGTTCCTCTTCATGGACGACAACGCTCCACCTCATCGCACAGTTACTGTCGAAGAGCTGTTGGAGAGTGAAGATATTGAACACATGGATTGGTCGGCAAGGTCTCTGGATCTAAATCCCGTCAAGCATGTACGGAACTTACTAGGGAGACCCGTGGCAGCACGTAACTTATCGCCAGTAACGATTCCGAAACTGCGATTGGTGCTACAAGAGGAACGAGCAGCAGTGTCTCAACAGCTCATTAACAACCACATATCCAGCATGCACAAATGATGTGAAACCTGCCTAGCAGTCAGGGGAGATCATATCCCCTATTAAAGACCGAATGTTTCTTGCTGGACACCCATCACAGGGATGTTTCGGCCTTCAGTCGCATTGCGCTCCATGTTACTTTTTCAAGCTTCTTTTTATCCCTCTGATTTCTCTTTTAGCAAGTGTTGCTTACATTACTCATGTCCTTACGTATTGGGGATCTTACGGTATTAAATGTGTTGATTTGGAAAGCTTTTGTACAAAGTTATATTGAAAAAACCGTCTCGTCCTTAATTTTTGCACACCAGTGTAATGGACCTCAATTTGCAAGTAAAGAATTGCATAATTTGCCAAGAAATACCAATTTAAACATATAACGAGCAGTCCATACCATTCGCAGTCGAATGGAGTATGAGAGCGTTCAGTAAAAACGACGAAGAAATTGTTAAAGAAAGCTCAAGTAGATCATGCTGATCCTTATTTAGCATTGATAGCTCATGGGAACATTTCAACTAATGAGATGTTAGGATCACCAGCTCAACGACTTATGAGTAGAAGAACAAGAACAATTCTTCTTACATCCGAAGAATTATTAAAACCCCAAGCTGTGAAAAACGTAAAATTAAAAATCAACAAAGAAAGAACTAAGCTGAAGTCATATTATAGGTCGTCATACAAAATCATTATCATCATCAAGCAAAGGAGATTACATTAGGGTATATCAAGATAATCACTGGAAACCAGCAGTTGTTGAAGAAGTATATAAGATGACCAGATCATAGTACATAGTGAGATCAGGAGGAACAGCTCTTAGAAGAAATATAAAAGACATTAGAAACACTAAAGAAAACAAACAGTTCAGTTGCTGAAGAGAATATCAGAGGAGCCGAATAAGGAGTGAATGTATAGAAAACAGATGTAAAAAAATATTATCCCAGATATTCTGAAGGGCAAAGTTTAAAAGATTAACTACCAAGCTCTGCTAACTCGGAAACAAGGGACAGTGAGCATATCACTAGAAGTGGGAGAGTGATTAGAAAGCTGGCGAGGTATTTGGACTGATTTTAAACTTTTGAGCTCTTTGAAAAAACTGAAGATGTAACATTAAATATTTAGTAATTTGTAAATGGTAACATTTAATATTTAGCAACTTTATAAGGTACTTCTTCCCCGCCCTTTTTCGCATGGCTTTGTTGTGTAGTGGTCAACACGCTCGAAGCGTATTCGAGAGGTTCGTGGTTCGAGTTCCGGCGAGGGCATTGCTCATTTCTCATGTCTCCTGCTTTTAAATAACCTAATGTCTCTACAACTTGTGACTGGAAATGCTTTTGAATATAAGTATAAAAATAGAACTATGCAGGTATTGCAGTTCTCTGTAATGTATAATATTTTATGATTATAAATAAATAGTTTAACAAGAATAAGGATACCACAATTTCTGGTTACAAAATCAAATACCAATTTTATATCCTGCATTATGGGTCACTGTAAGAAGACGTTGATTCCGTAAAATTTTCATAATCCGTAGAAGAACTAAAATATAATTTTGAATCTTCTGTATAAGAAGGAATTCTTTTTAATGTCGCTGACAACTAAAAAGATTATTCGCATAAAATTTTTATTTGAATTTGTACCAAATATTGACATTACGACAGTCTGTCAAAGTAATCTTTCACAAGTCATAGAATTGGGTTTACATTTATTCCTTATTAAACTACATTTGCAAGCAACAATTGTAGTGAAATACACCAACTTTATAATTATAGAAAATTTTATCTTAGAGTGACATTCATTTTAAAGAAATTTTCCCGTTTCGAAAGAATCTCACAAAGTTTCCTCTTCCTTTTGTTATCATAAACTAACCTCCGCTTTTTTTTTTTTTTTTTAATTTCATAAAACTCGAGTTCAGTCATAAAATTTAGTAATTTACAAAGACAGATTAACATGAATCTTGAAGAAATGATGTATGCAGACAGAACTCAGATGTCTTTTTTTTCTCCGGGGAATAATGTCAGTTCGGCTATTCTCGATGATTGACATGCCTGTCAATGTAAGTTATTCAGCATTTTCTTCATGTGCAATGTATGTGTGTATGACTGAGTTTTGAATAATTTTAAATGCATTTGAGTTATACATGAAGTTACATGTAAATAAAAAAGTCCTGTTATTGATTAATTAGGAATTACAGTTATCTGTTGTCGTAACTCAGAATACTCTTCTGCTAACTGAGTTATTCCAATTTAGATTAAAAAGGAAACAAAATATTTGCATTTTTATTTGGTAATAAGTATTTCTGCCTGTAAAGTTTGGATCATTATTCAGAGAACCTGGAAGAGTTGCATTTTCATGCGAAATATCAGTTTTCTAGTATTATAATTTTCAAAGTAATAAGACAGTTATTTGTTTATTTCACATGACAGCAGCGTTTTCATCACAGTTACTTATTTTATGGTATTGGAGGATTTTTTCGAAGCAAAAGAAAGAAAATGCTAACAAAAAGATTGCGCTTGTCTTCTGAGTTAAACAATTTAACTGTTTTCAATAAAGTAGCATTTATGAAATAATAAATTTGAAATATTTCTGTAGTGATAGTTCTGGTAGAGCAGTGCTGACTGGCATTGATGATATACAACCAAGGTCTTCTTTGCATATACTCTTCCTGTTTAATATAAATCATCCTAATTCTTTATCCAATTAGTATTCTGTCAATAATGCTTTACCTTAACTTCTTAGAAACTATAAAAAAACAGCTGAGAAAAGACTATCATTGATTTTGCTTCATTTCAGAATAATTACCTATATGAATTCATATGGATATATACTTTTATATGAAATTATTTTTATTAATTATTTTAACATTTCTGTACTAGGAAATTAATCTCATAGAGAAATAAATTTTTATTGATTTTATGAATCATTTCCACTATAAAGGATCAAATTTCAATTCGTCTCTTATCGCTTTTGCACAAAATCATCATATTGTGCTCGCCATTAGCTAAACATTTTATTGACTGGGTCAAAAAAATAAAACTTCTAGACATCTTTTCGATAAATATGATTACTTTCGATATAACATTGAGTATAGCTGTAGCGAATCAATTTCTAAACCACCAGCGTCAAATTGCATCAAATGTTGCTATAGAGAGTAAGAAGTAGTTATTTTTGAGGCTTATGAAAATAGAGTTATTTTAATACTTTTTAATACAGAACTTGAAATTTTACTTTAATTTTTAATAACTTTCTGCTAAGAAAATGATCTTGATTTTAAATTATTAAAACACAGAAGCCTATAACTATAAACTTCTACTATTCACATCTATGGTGTCTCACACTACCAACTACTACTTCTCACATTTGTGTCGCATATTATAAAAACTATTTAAAGGAGACAATAAATATTTGAAAATTTAAAACTGTAAATTATGTGCACTAATTCTTATTTTTACAGAAGGAAGACTCCAGAAAATAAGCATTGGGAAAAAAACAAAAATCGGTTTTAAACAATAAAAATAAAAAATAAAATAAAAGTAATACCTAATTAATAATATGACTTTAATTTATTCCCTTTATATGAGAAAACAACGGAAGAGTGTAGCTTTGGAAACAAAAAGAAAAGAGTCCAGCGCTTTATGACAGCGATGTTCTATTGCTTTAAATCTAGATTTCAAGAAGATTGCGACAAAGAAAAAAAAATTCCCCCCGAATTCGAATAGCAACATGAGAACAAATATAAGGCTTTTGACAAGTGCAGTTTTCGTCTCCCGCATTGGGTTACATCTCTCTAAAACGTCTGTAGGTGCTCTGCAATGGAAGTCATTAACATTGGAAGTGCACGGAAGTCATTAGCATTGGAAGTGCATGGAAGTCATTAGCATTGGAAGTGCATGAACAGGATGATCACATTTAGCATTTTCAGGGAAGAAAAATGTACTCGTTCTCGTAGATTCTTTGCACTTCCTGGAGAATAAAATTATCTTTGGCATGCGGATGGGGTTTTCTTTTCTTAAAAGGCTCAACCACCGTCAAAGAGTTTGTTTCCCAGGGAAACATAGGCATGTATTCAGAAACTAGAATCGAATTTTAAGGCTTATTTATTATTAAAATAAAATGTCTCTGTTGAAATTGTACTTACTCAAAAAAAGAACCCGAATTCATATATTTAGGGTCCAGTGCGCTCCGGCTAGAATTACGATTTATCTCAAATACGGAGCAGGTCCGGAGGCGGGGTCTGCTGAGCCCCGGTGCAATTTAAGCTCTGGCTACGCTCCTTCAATGAAACATGCATCTAAGCTTGTGGTATAAAAAAGATTTTAAGAAGCAAGTGAATGGGCCAAAAAAGCAATGCCAAGTCAAATAATGCTGACTATTTTATTTGCTTACCAAATAGCTAAGCTGTTTACAAAAAAATATTATTTAAGTGTTTTGCAGTACTTGCGCAAAGCAATTCCTGAAAAACAACTTACATTATGCCAAGAAAGCTCATCGAATTTTTACTTCTATAATGTACCTACTCATAATATGCTACTCGTAAATTTTGGTCAGAAATTCGAAAATCACGGTTTCTCAATCTCCGTATTCACCTGATACAGCACTGTGTGTCTTATTTTTGGGGCAGATGTTTCGTAGTCTTGGTTATGAGCCTGTTTATTAAAAAAATGTTGCAAATCCGAAATAGCTTTCACTAAAATGCATTTCGAGAATTGGAGAAAACATTGGAGTTGGTGGTTTGCAGTCGAAGACATTACTTCGAAGGAAGATGTAATATTCACCAATGAATTCAAATATTGAGTTTTGGGGAATCACTTCCGATATTTCTTGGGTTGGGTTGGGTTATTCAATTACGGCAAAGCACACGAGGGCTATCTGCCTAAGGGGAGGGATGCCTTCGTGGAGGACTTTCTAAGGGAAACTGGCTCGTATACACGTTACACATGGGCAAAACCACGAAAACGCCCATGCAGCCAGCCCGTTCGCGGGATTCGAACCTCGGACCGAACTACCAGTGTTCAGCGTCTTTACCGCTCGGCCGCTGGTGGGCCCCGATACTTCTTGATCGAAACCGTGATATAAATCTGGGTTCCTGGGGTTTAGCCCCATCCCAAATTTAACACAATTAAAAATTTCGAAGTTTTTGCATCAATTTAAGAGGCATGTAATATAAAGGAAAAGGAGAAAAAAATCAACTTGCAGCCACATACGTAAACTATTTAAACAAAAAGCTATCGAACTGATGACTAAATAACAAAAAATAGATACACAAACTAAATGATGTCGTAAATACATAATATGCAGGTAAGTCAGAAAAATACCGATGATAACTTAATACGACATATATATATACATATAATACTGAGCAAAAACTTTTTGAATTCTGGTTTTAATTAAATTTCTGTTCCTTGTAGATGGTATATAAAAAATTTTCTATTATGAAGTGTTGGTTTATTTATATGTATGCACACGCATATATTTATGTGTGTGCGTGTATGTATTTGCATATTTATAACTCCGACTATCCGGGATGCAATAATTAATGTGATTTTTTTCCCTTAATAGCTTTTCGTTCGCTATCAGAACGTTATGTGTCGTCACGTATGTTTCTCCTAGGTTTATTTATTTAATTAATTATGGAAAAGCACTCGAGGGTTACACGCTTAAGGGAAGGGATGCCTTCGTATAGGAGTTTCTAAGGAAAACTGACTTAAATACTCGTTACTAATAATAATGGGTAACTAATAATAATGGAACTCGTTACTAAAAATAATGGAAAAATAATGGGTAAAACACGCAAATGGCCATGTAGCCAAACCGTTCGTCGTGATTCGAACTACATGCCGAGCTACCAGTGTTCGGGGACTTTACCGCTTGACCGTTGGTGTGCTTCCATTTTCTTAATAAATGCCGTGCTACTCTAATCTACTGTGCATGAAGTTAATTTAATCAGAGTACACATTTCTTACTGCAGAAATTCCTGGAGAATCTAATAGACAGCATGGAAAATCGCTGTAAAGTTTCCGTTTTGGTCATGAGTGAATACATATCTTAATAAATTTTTTACATGTCTATAAAAATTTGTATAGAACCCTACTCGCTGACTAATCTTAAGATGAAAAGAATATTTCTAGAATATGATTCTCTACAAGATTTTAAAAAAATTATGCAAAATGTTTCACCGAAAATAAATTTTTAATTTAAAAACAAGTTTTCTTCACAACAGAAGTTTGATCCCTTAAAAGCCAAGTCTAAGAAAAATGCAAGATTTATTTTCACATCTGCTCCGCATTTAAATTTCTTGAGATAAATGCGGTATATTAATACCACATTCATTGAAGTTGTGGCTGATATTAATATGCAGGAAGCACGGCAGACTGAGCATTCAAGAAGATATCTATAGACTATTTCCTTCCTGGCTTATTTTCTGCTCATCTGAAGTCCTTTTTTTCTTTTTCAGTTACTGCCAGATGATAATGTAGTTTTAAAACTCCTGTTAAAAAATAAGCATTCAATTCTATGCAACAATTATCATTAGAAAGATGGCTGATTTTTTCTTGAAATATATGTCAGCATTTTTTTGGACAGCGCAGCAGTGTTTTGAGACCTACTTTTTTTTTTAAGGTGTGAGAATAAAATTAACTATTTAATTATTAAAATAGTGATTTACTGCTTGCAAAGTAATTTTGAAAAGTAAATAATGTTTTAGAAATAAAGTAAATAACGTTTTTACTGCTTGCAAAGTTTGTTTTAGAAAAATTTAAATTCAGAAATTGCATGGCCATTACAACAATTATAATTTTTGTTTTCAAACTTACAGTTTTAATACTTTTCTGTATCTTTATGAAATGTTCTAATAAGATGAATGAATTTATGAATACTTCTAATAATTCTATAAATTTTTTGCAATTAAAATACTTCCTTTGTTTCATATGAGAAAAAAAAATGATTGTTTAACATTGTCACATTTCCTATCAAGTGAATGTACCCACCAGTGAAACAGCAGTAAAATCGCTGACCACTGGTAGTTCGGACTTGGTTTTGAGTCGAGGCTAATGTGCTGGCAGCATGGGCATTTTTTTTGGTTATTCCCATGATTAATGACTGTCCACGAGACTGTTTCCCTTAGAAAGTCCTCCATGAAGGCATCCCTTCCTTTAGACAGAGAGCACTAGTGTGCTTTGCCATAATCAATAAAATTAAACCTATCAAGTGAATACTGGCACTTTTAAATTGAAGTTGTATTAAGGATTAATTACAATTATTACGGACAATTGTTAAATTTCTTTTTAATTGTTTTTTATGTTAATCATATTTTAATAATTTTACAAGATAAATTACTTAGTCGTGGTTACATAGCCATTCCCACCAATTACAATCCTCCATCTAAATTAAATATTTATGAGTAATCATATTTTCATAATAATACACAAATAACAAAAATTAATAATATAATATTGACTAGTTTTTCCTTTTGAGTATAAAAACAATTTGGAATTTTTGGCTGGCGCGATGAAGATTGCAGAAAAATTGTATCCATATTTTTCCTCCAAAACTGAAAATATTCCATCATTTTCAGTTCTACAGTTTGCATGAGTAAAAAGCTTATTAATAACTCACATTGAAGCTATAACATCAGCTGTATTAAGAAGTTTTCGGTAATAATGTAGTATATGATCCATCGCTTTTATTTATTTATTTTTTTTTTAGATGGCGCCACTAAAATGCTGTTTTGAAGTATCAAAATAAATACAAATAATTAACAATTCATGGAAATGAAGAGTAATATATGACAGTATATCAAATAAAGACTTCATAATCAATGATAATGATTCCATTAATTAATTTAAAAATCTATTAAATTTTTAATTCCATTAAATTTTAATTCTTTCCAATTTTACAAAACAAAAGCATCTCTGGCCGTTAAAAGGGCTGTTGTTCATCCATGTCATTCCGAATGTCGCTCACCATGGCCAAGAAGCAATGATCACTTTTATTAACGAGTGACTCGATAAAATTCTATACCCAGGTGTGCAATAAATTGGCGAAAAAGGATACGATTTTAAAAACAAAAAGCAAGTGGTTTCAACTAAAAAATAAATTTGTTAAGTTTTAAATATGAAATGCTATTTTTAAATATGAAAATAAATACAAGCGTTTTTAGAAAGATTTCGGACTTTAACGGGTCGTCCAAAAGGGTTTGCTTAACTCTTTTTGTTACATTCTCTCTAAGCTCGAAGTCTACTGTTCTTGCACTAACTCTTATTATCGCATTTTTTTTAAAAATCTTTTTAGCTCTATCATTAATCATCATTTTCTCCGCACTTTCGCCACATACAATTCAACTGCAAAATCATGAAATTTTTAAAAGCAGCATAGTAGCGTAAATTTAAAATTCCCTATACAATGTTAAGTGTTGGCTTTTTTTTTTAAACCTCTCTCTCTCTTTTTTTTTTTTTTTCAGTCCAAAGGGGCTTTATCCTCAAAGAACTATTATTTTCGTTTTGCGTTGAATCACTATCAACGGCTGTATCACTTTTCAAGTTGTGCCACTAAATGTTACCGGCCTGTGTTATATTTAAAGAAATCAAATAATGAAGAATATGCATAAATGCACACTGCTCGACATTGAAAAGGCAACACCAAGAAGGAGTGGTCAAAAAGTGATGAAATTTGGAAAAAAAACAGAGACAGCAAGCAGCAAGTGATCTTTATTTTAAAATGATAGTCAGAATACTGAGCGAGAACGGCGTCATCTCAGTAGGATGTAGGACCACCACGGACACCGATGCACGAAGAAACACGTCTAGGCATAGAGTCAATACGAGTGCGTATGGTGTACTGAGAGATGGCTCTCCATTCCCTTTCAACCATCTGCAACAATTCGGCTTCTGAACGAGGCAGGGGCAGAGTCTGCACACGGCGTCCAATCACATCCCACACATGTTCGATTGGTGACAGGTCAGGAGAGTACGGTGGCCAGGGAAGCATATGTATGTCTTGCAGACCATGTTGGTAGATGCGAGCACTGTGTGGTCGGGCGTTATCCTGCTGA
>KK112616.1:448116-459304 GCA_000611955.2 Stegodyphus mimosarum | reverse complement strand
AGTGCCCTGAATACGAACTAGAGGTGACCTGGAATCGTAGGCAATAGCGCCCCAAACCATTGTGCCACATTGTCGCGCGGTGGGGCGTTCCACAGTTACTGCCGGATTAGATCTGTCTCCACGTCGACGCCACACACGTATGCGGCGACTGTCACTGGATAAACAGAAGCGTGACTCATCTGAGAGCACGACGTTTCGCCATTCTGTCATCCACATCGCTCCAGTCCGGCACCATTCTAAACGTTGGCGTCTATGCTGTGGGTTCAATGGCAGTCTTCTTAACGAACGCCGTGAGTGCAGGCCACGTTTAATCAGTCGACGGGAAATGGCTCTCGTCGACACGGGAACATTCAGGGTATCTTGCACATGCTGCAGAATCGCGGTACAAATGACTTGCGGAACCGCCACAGCTTGTCGGCGGATGCATCGATCCACGCGTGCTGACATCACTCTGGCTGCACCTGCACCCCTCCTACTTCCCACATTCCCTTATTCCAACCGTGCTCGCATCCATGTGGGTATCAGCTGCGATATGACGTAAAGATCAACCCGCCCTTTTCAGTCCTATCACCATACCCCTCGTAAACTCGTCTATCTGCAGGAAGTGCTTTCGTTGACGGCGGCCTGGCATTCTCTCCTATTATACGTATCCTCCAGGACAAAAACCAACTTTTTCGATAATTCGTCTGGCAGAAATAACGACACGAATATTGCCCGTTCTGCACGTTCCTTCCCTTATATCTTACTTCACGTGCGTCGGAAAGCTGCGCATTTCACATCATCACGCATCACATCATTCGCATAACTAACGCATCACATCATTCGCATAACTAACGCATCACATCATTCGCATAACTAACGCATCACATCATTCGCATAACTAAGTGACGTGCGTCTACTCTAAAATTTGCATAAATTTCTGACCACTCCTTCTTGGTGTTGCATTTTCAATGTCGAGCAGTGTATGTATATTTCTCCAAATGTGGTAAAAAAAAAGTACCTAGAGCCATCCAGTTTTGCATAACGTAACAATAGTTTCCACCCGAATATGAGAATCTGGAAGCCCAAATTTGGAATTTGTTTTATTATCTATTTCATATTTTGTAAAACTTTAACGAATATTTATGAACAAACTCAACGATTTAAAAGCGAGCAATGGCAACACTCTACGAAAAAAAAAAAAACCCTTTTTATCTCCAGCGTGCGGAACTCTGTACCGTAATTCTAAAGATATGCTCATTTTAAAATTACATTGCGATATTGCTGTTGAACTGAATTTTATGGTTTAAGTGCAAAGAACATCATATTTAACAAATAAAGGTAACACACAAAACGTTAAAAAAACGCCCCTTTGGACGTAATTTAAAATCTGAAACCTTTCAGATTTTTTTTCGTTTAGCATTCCGTTTTCTTAGTAAGATGCCTTAGAAAACTTGGTTTTTGTCATTATTTCATTACTAACCTTTTACATATTGACTTTATTTATTAAATTTCACATTCTTCATCCTTACGTCACAAAAAGTTCAATTTAACAGCAAAATCACAAAATATTTAAAAACAGCATATATTTAGAATTCCCGATGGAGTATTAGAGGTTACCATACATACTTTTATATTCGCTATATTAGTCCTTTTAGGCTTTACCGAATAGCAATACACCGGAGCGAGAAAGATAAAAGTACTTTATTTCCGAACGTGGCAACACATTACTTTCAGAGAACCAAGTTTGTTAATGAAAATTGAAAGATAAATATCATACATTTTTTCCAATGCCAACAGTCTCGTGCACTGGAGTAAAAATGCTTTATTTCGAACAGTGTTACCACTGCTCGCTTTCGAATCGTTGAGTTTGTTAATCAAAAATTCATTAAAGTTTTAAAAAATATGAAATAAATAATAAAACAAATTCGAAATTCGAAATTTGGGCTTCCAAGTGCCCATGTTCGAGTGGAGGAATACGTTACTCAAAATTTGATGGCTGCAGGTACCTTTGTTTTTTACAATGCTAGGAACAGACGTACATACATACATGCAGATTCTTCATTATTTAATTTCTTTAAAAATATGCAGTGCAATAATATTTACTGGCAGTAACTTGAAAACTGACACTGCAATTATAGTGAAACAACGCAAAATCCCCTTTCGAGACTAATATCCCTTTCTGGGCTAATAATTAAGAAAACATCAATGAAAATGATTCCATTCATTAGTTTAATAGCCCATTAAATTTTTAATTCTACTAAATTTAAATTTCAGTAGCTTCATAATTCAATAATAATAGCTTCATAAAATAAAAAATTCAATAGTTTCATATTCGAAAGTGTGTATTCTAAAAACTAAATAAATAACTAAAAGCGATAGATCACATATACTTCAAAAGTACCTCTCAATAAGGGACACACACCGGACCATTTTATAGAGATAACTACAGTCCTTAAAAGGAGGTATCCTTTCTTCAAACGGTACATACTAAAAAAATTGTAATTTAATTAGAAATTCAGGTTACATTAACCTTTAAATAAATTATACACAAATAAGTAATATAGTCACATATGAAAACTGACACTGAATGATGAATGACATACATGTGAAAACTAACATAGCATCTGAATTTGAAGTTAACGAAAAATGATAATTCCTAATTAAAAAAATAATTATTTCAAAACTGTACGAGAACAGATTGTGCATACGGAGAGTTATTGAAAACAATATTGTTGCGTGAGTACGGGTTCGTAATGGATTGAATGCATAAGTCGATAAGAGCTGATCGTTGCTTCCGCAAGCGGCTTGACAAAGCACATGATTTAAAAACAGTTTTCTGTAATGAACATGCAGGGTTCTATTATTTTTACTAATAGTTATTTTAATTTGTTAGCCTTTCTGTCTTTTCTTGTTCTCCTCGCGTTTCCTCACTAGTATCAGTAAGGTGAAGGAGAATGTATTTGAACTGAAGTAGGAAAATGTTTTGTGAGAGCGCGGTTTCGCTTTTGTGAGTTGTTGATTCTACTAGCTATTAATTTTGAACATCGGCTTTGCTTTCTTGCCGCGGAATATTCTCCTGCTGGTATAGGTTTCTGAGTCAACCTGTTAGGTTAAATTAATTTGTATAGTCTTGCACTACTATTTTCGTTTGAATTATTTGCTACATTATTTTTTTTAATTCGTCATCACAAGTAATTGTTAATTGCGTAAGCACGTAAGTCCGTGCCGTTTGTAAACTATTGCGTTGAATGAAAGGGTCTTTTGCACCATTCCCTTTTTGTATTCAGCTTCGAGTCTTTGCGAGAAGTAACTTTTAAGTAGATCTAGGTACATTGTATTGTTGAGAGCGTCCGGTTCGTCATGATTGATTGAACAAGTCGTTAAAAAGTTAATAAAATTTATTCTTTTCACAAGAAATAAAACAAAATATTTCCTCAGAGATATTCGTACAATATCACAATATCTCACAGCAGTTATATTTTGAACTATTAGAACGTTAAACAGAACTCAAAGTACAGAGAAAACTAATCCGATATCACCGCGAATTCGCTACAATCAATAACAGCACTAAGTAAAGAACTACAGTTCGCATAACTACAACAACAACTGACCTGAGATGTTTTAACCCGGCTTTTATAAGGTTTTTAATAATCAGGAGAATATTCTTGTATAATCTATTTTCTCGATTTTTATGGATAGCAAAACGGTACAATTATGAGATATCTATATATTAAATGTTAAATGCACACACTCTTCTATTTTTACTTTTCCGGCGTAGCTTTCTCTTAAATTTCGTCACGCGCTGTATTGCATAGGAAAATAAAACGATTTTAATTACATTTCTATTAAAATAGCTAAATAAATACAAAATCCGTAACGGTACGTTAGCAAAGAAAACTTGATCCCACAAACTTTGAAGCTTTTAATTATACCTTGATCCAAAGGCCGTAATAATGATGTTGCATTAGGTGGGAAAAACACTAATTATACTGATTTCAATTTTACATTTGGTGCGTGGGCTGGCGAATTGTCAAGAAATAATAGAATCTTCTTATTTTTTCTAGATAGTGTTTCATCAAAAGCAGTCAACCATTCTGGCATTATATTTTGCCTCATCCATGAATTTTTACTGTGATGCCAATGATCCGATAAAGCTTTCGGATTGATGTGCTTGAAGCATCTTGTTTTTTGGCCTTTTCATCTACAAGTGGTTGCTCAAACTCATCTTCCATGTTACAACAAAGTAGCACAGTGAGGCGTTCCTTGGAGCTTTGATACCAGAGCACTTTTCTTCTTTGAAAAATAGAGTTTTATGTTAGGCAAAATTTCATAAGATAATCCAGTTTCATTGTAGTTGTTTTTAGCCTCACAAATTTCATTTAGCTTTCTTATGACATTCTATTACATGTTGCATATCTACTGATTTTTCTTCATTACAAATAGTCTTCAAAGTAATGTCTTTGCTTAAATTTGTCTAGCAAAGCAGTTGATGCTTTGAGCTTTTTTTGTCTTTTCTTGCAATAACACTCCTTTTATAGGAATATTATTTGCAGAACAAAACCAGATGAACACTGTTGTATCATTTCACATGTTTCAGTTTTTCTAAATTCTACAGTGTTGGAATATTCATTTGAATTAGTAATCCATAATATTTTTTATTTCATCTCTAGCATTTAGCATATGACTTACTTGTTTTTGCTTATAACAAATTTCTGTCCTAAATCTCTCAAAATAAGCTTCAGTTTCTGCTACATGAATTACATCAATTCCTTGTTTTAATGTTAATCTTTTTCTCTTTGAAGCCATGCTAGATAACCTAAGTAAGACACAAGTAGAAGCCCACAGATTCATTTCCTCCCCAATCCTAGCAAGAAAGAAGGTAAGAGTTCTTCATCCCGCATTCATAGCTCTTCTGCAGACATATCTGACATCAACCATTACTTATAATTAGCTTTATGAGAAACAAGAAGCCTGTTCTCATTTTTTTAAACACCTTGACTTTTGAGATTTTCCAGTTGTTAAAATCCACGATGTTCAATGCCATTCATACTCGCACTCGCAATACTAAAAATTTTCTGCCAGTGGACCTTTGGCCTGTAAAATTTTAATGTTTGACTTGGCATCATTGCCACTGTCGTTGAAAACACCCTTTTCCTTTCTAATGATGAGAAACACCATTTCAAACATTCCCCTCTCCTCATATCTCGATATGCAATTTTGAAATCTCCTCGATTCTCCTACAAATTTTATGGAAGAAGTACAGTTTCACTTTTAGAATTTATTCAGCCACTCATTTGAGAATAAAAAGGCAGCTTTACCAAAGTGTCGGACAACTTCATTGGCCTTTAGGTGAAATATTTGTCCACGTATTGGCAGATTGTGGGTTATTTGAACTTATTTAGCCGTGCTTCTTCAAGATCCATATTCATGGCTATTTTCAATTTTTCATATGAGCAGAAATTATTGAGTCTCCATTTTTCTGCACAACACCAGCTTTCAGTAAGTTTCAATGAGTCAGTATTTCAGTCGGATATCGATTTAGCTACATTCATTCTGTATTTTTTAATATCAAGTACCTAATGCAATGTTACGTACCTATTCTGTATTTGGTATGTGAAATTTTGCCCTTTTGGAATACACACTATAATTTCATCAATAAGATATCCTATCCAATGCCCGAAGAAAACGTACTTATTTTATCAAAGATATGTATGGCTGCAAAGCAAAGATTCAGTAGCCCTTATAAAGAATATACTAAATTTTGTAAAAAATCTAAAGAATGCAAAACTCTCCATTCAAGAGACAGAACTTGGAAAAGCGTTGCAAATGCTGAACAAACCAAACCAATTAGGATAAAAAATTTCTATTTCCTAAAATGAATCTCCTGTATTTATTGCTCCAAGCTCATAAGAGTCTATTTATACTTTTTTCTCCAAACAGCGAAAATTTCAAAATTTTCATCATAGCACCAGCTGCATATAGAACTTTGACAGTTCAATAAATGAACTTCCAATTCTTTGTATGGGTTCCCGGTTATACGAAATTGAATGGTCACGGATATCATCTGGTGTCTAAGATATGCTTGTTGTGTATCTTAATTTTCCAAGAACTTGTATTCCCACGACTTGTATCATGCATGATGACAATGTATCTGCAAGTATCATGCAAGGTTTACTTTTCAGGTAGTTAGCGGATACTGTGTGCTAAAAGCAGGATAAAATGTACTATGATTGAGAAGCGCCTTAGACTTGCTTTCTATTGGTGAAACCAATGATAAAATACATGATCACCTTCTCCTTATTCATATACAGTATCATTCCCCGGTTATTATTTACACTATGTTCTTAGCCAATATTACCACGTTTTAACACTTAAACTTTTATTTTGCTAAAAAAGCAAAGCGTTCTGTAGGGACACAAATCAAACCCGATTAATATGAAAAAAAAAAGGGGGAAGGGGGCTGCTGTTTCCAGTTGTCGAAGTTCTAAAATAGTACTGGTAAACTTCTCTTATAAACCTACCGACAGGATTCGCAAAATTTGTTTCTTGTCTTCTTACAATTAAAGGGATCGTGATTATTTAAAGGTTACTTGTTGGTTACTTTAGTGCCAGCCGATACAACTCCAATAATTTTGGTATTCTCATTTGTGCCATTAGGAGGTGAAATTTGTTTATTTAATTTCCTGCAGTTATTGCATTCAAACTAGTATCAAACAAATTGTTATTCTTTACCACAATATGAATTCTGATAAGTATGAAAGTAAATCATGAGCTGTACAACATTGCCGCTTATTCCTCCATTTTACTGATCCCCTCACGAAGTTCTTGTTTGCATATGATGTCAAACTTGGTTCGAAGTGTCATTAGAATAAAAAAAATAAAAAAAAAAAAAAAAAAAACTCATGCTCTTTTACCCCCCCCAAAAAAAAAGGGAGACAGAAAGGAAAAAATAATAATAATAATAATAAAAAACATTAACAAGGAAAACAAACAAAAATAAATAAATAAATAAAAATAAAATAAAATAAAAATTTCACCTTTGTAGTAGAAAATGGAAAGGCTTCTAGTGCTGTGAAATACTCTCAAAATCAGAGTCATGGGTGGTATTTATGGCAATGTATTGTTATGAATACATATAAATAAATCATTTTGTATAGGTGCCACTAAAGTAAATCAGATTCATGATCGATGTAAACACTGTACAATTTGTAATAAAGTATGTAAACAAGCATGTGGAAAAAAGGTGTGACAATATAGCGATACACTAGACAGAAGTGGGACCTAATACAAATACATATAAATACTAAGAATTGAATACATTGCGTTGTTGTGACAAGTTAAACCCAGTAATATTTTAATTTTGTGTAGTGTATTCTAGTAAATAAAACAAACAAATTAAGTTAAATTTGAAATATTTATTATGAAATAAAAAAATTATTTCAGTTTGCTTTATCACTCATATAACACCGCGTCAGTAAAGTGCAGAATCGTCCACTTCTTTGGCACTTTTTACAAGAGTACAAAAAATTGAATTTTCGTCAATTTCTTTCAACTTAAGTGAAAATAAATCAATGTGTACGTGGACAAAGTCAAGGGAGTGCGCAGTGCCGAGTTTCTGCAATTCTGGGATTTTTTTAAAGTAAAAATAGGCCGATGTATACATGGATACCGATCTTAAAAACACACCAAGCAGTGGGGGATTCTGCACTTTCACCCGTCATGTTTCCGGAATTTTGATTGGCTATTACAAATGTTTTTTTACAACTTTTACTAGATTTCAAACTTACTTTTTCTTTGTATTTAATTTTAAAATCAGCAGCTTTAAATGTTATTTTTGACCAGATCGGTCATTCGTTTTTAAATTCTTTGATACTTCTTTTTTACTTATATATATATAATATATATAGAAGTAAGAAATTTAGAACTAATTTTTCACAAAGGCAAATTTGAAATTCATAATTAATAAATTTCAAATAATCCATTAAATGTTATAAAGAATTTAAAAAATGTTAAAACCAAAACTTCTCAAACAAGCCTTACTCAAGCAATACCTCAATTAAAAAATTAATGAAATTTACAGAAAAAGGAACAAAACCAGAAGAGCAATTCAGTCAACTTCAATGCCACTCTGTCAGGGGAGAGGAACACTGAAATCAATTGAAATCTCTCTTCTACAAAAAGCCTTGCTTTTCTCTATCCAGAATTAGCCTATGGAACCATTTTGATGTATTTTAATTATAATAGTTCATCTGAAAATTCTGGCCCTTCTCTAAAGAAAGGAAAACACAAAAGTGAATTCTGATTAGAAGCTTGAACCTTAAATAAAGGGAACTCTTTAAAGAATTGAAAAGAAAAGTGAAAAAATAAAATACTTCAGAAAAATTTTAATCAATTTTTTTTTTTTTTTACCTTTAAAGATATAGCATACAATCCATAGAATTTAAAAAGTTATAAAACTTAGATGAAAAGACTTGAATAAAACTCACAAGAGAAGTAATTGAAAACTTTGAGCATATTCAATATACTCTAATCGAAACTAACAATAACGTTAGAGTAGGGACGTACGGGTTTGCCATTTTGGCTCCATTGGCAAAATTAAAAAACCTTGGCGAGAACGTAATCATTGAAAAGGCTAAATTTTGAAACGAAAAGAAAAACTTTTCAATATTTCAAAGAAAATTCTAATTTTTGGCAAAGAAAAAGATTACTTAATTGAATGAAATTTAAGTAAATTTTGAGTCTTTTAAAACAAAATTGGGAATTCTTGCATAATTTTCCACAATCAATAAATAACTTGCAAAAAATGTAATTTTAATTATAAGTCAACTATACTACCTGGGCAAAAATTTTTACCATAGCAGTAAAAGGTAAATACTGAAAAAAGCTGAAGTCACTGGACATAGAAACATGCTTTCTCTTTGTAGATTCTGTTGCAGCTCCAGAATTATAAATTCTTTTCGACATAATCGAAAGTTCAAGCTTTAATTTTCATAAAATTGCTGTAATACTAACAGACTGCAAAAAATAATAAGCTGGATCAAATTGGAAGATTAATGAACAACACAATCTGCTATATTAACTGAAATTCCTTAGAATCAGCAAAGCATAATCTTAGCCTAGCTTAATAGCGTCCGCCATACATTAATAGCTATGTATCATAAGATTGGCAATGAAAGATAAGCTGTTCCGCTAAATTTCGTCTTGCTTCTATCGTGCACTGAATTAAGCCTCAACTATGTTAGCTTAGTTATTTATTATAACCTGTGTCTATTTCTTTCACATGCTTAAGGCTAATCTGAGTCCTGAATAAATAAACTCCCACATATACTTAAGGCTTATCGAGGGCCAGTGCTAGATACCGCCTGATGCAGTCTCTGCGGGTCCTAAATTCTGCTACAAAACACTTCCCTAAGTTCTAAATTTTTACTGCCCCTAAACTTTGGATCCCAGTGCTTTCCCTAAATTATAAAAATTTTGCTGCTTGATGCTTCTCCAAATTCCAAAAATTTTGTCTTCCCGAAAGTCTACTGCCTGGTGCGGTCAAACGAGCTCTGATGCCAGTTCTGAGTTTATGTGAATAACATATCAGTTATAGCTGTAAATGTAATCTTTTGGCCTATGAGCTTCATTAACAAAATCTGTTTTTAGCATATGAGAACAAATTTTTTAAAAATTTTTTGTCAGCATTCTTAGCACATTTAACTTAAATCTGTAATCATCGCCAAGTGTAATGTCAGCATTAAAAGGTAGCCATACTCTTTGTTATTCAATTACTAACAGAAAAAAAAAATGTTTAGACATCTCTGCATGAATCATTACTCAAATTGTCATATGTTGATAAACATGCGATGTGAAAGCAAAATATAATAAATAATGATTCACCAGGTTAGCGTCAGAGATATAAAATATTAGTAGGTATAATATATACAAATATTAGTCGGTGCAATTGTAGCTATGTAGAATGTTTCAGTTTTCGATATATAGAATGTGGAATATTTCAGTATGCCAAGCAGATATGCAACAATGGAGCCAGATTATATCTCACAAATTTCTGCTAAAATGATTGTTTCTTCAATAACGAGGTATTTTATTTAGTGCCTCAGTGAAATTACGAATCAGGGCTCTCGATGTGTTTTATTATGGGAGGAAAAAATCAAATGTGCATGCGAAAAACACACACACACAAAAGTTTGTGGCTTTGAGGTACAGATTTTAGATCATTCCGGATATTGGACATCCAGAACTCAGACTTTGTACTGTAATAGACAGAGAGCTAGATAGATAGAAAAGACAAAAAATAATAAAAAAGGCAAATACTTTATATCACTTCAACAACGACATGTATAAATTATTTATTTGAGAGGGAAGAATTGAGGTGAAAAAACTCTTAAAATGTTTATGATTAAAATCTGTTTCTATTTTGAATTGAAACCGTAATTTTAATTTTCACAACAGCTAATAAAACAGCAATAAGTATATTTGTTTGACTAACAGTCAATCAATGAGAATTTGTAACCATGTATATAACTGAATTAGTGCTGTGCAGAACTTAAATCATTCTGAAATGTAATTTATATTAATTTATGCATAGATGAAATTGAAAATGTGCATAAATTAATTTATATTAATTTAAGCACATTTTCAAAGTAAATATAAAGAAGTACACACTTCAACAGAAATTTTGATGTTTTATTATTAATCAATACACTTTTAGAAATATTTTCAAAAGAAGTTCCCCAATTTTGGAACAACAATTTTTAATAGCATTCTAGGAAATGTAAATTATATGAAAGAAAATTAGAGATTTGTTTTGCATAGGTCATGATTTAAGTACTGGGGATATTACCATGAAAATCATAACAAACTGATGATATATATTGCAACTTTATTGTATTACAAATAAATTCAAATATACAAAGTCTACTGTGGATTTGTACTTTTGGATACTATGACAATATTTGTTAAAATATATAAATATACTTTTAAATTTATAATTTAACATTTGGAAAATGTGTTTAAGATGCTAATTTTTAATTTAAATGTAAAATTAAAAAAAATAATCGCCACATAAAAATAAAAGTTCAATGCTCAATTTCATGTATACAAAAAAGAAATACAAAGATAATATGAGACAGAAACCAATGTACATAAAAAGTATAATACAAACATTTATATTTTATTCAGGAATTTATATTATCAATATGTA